>SNQJ01S0006621.1:13269-45564 GCA_010110895.2 Picea sitchensis
AAAATGTGCTCCATTTTCGGCAAGGGGTAATTATCCTTTTTGGAGCTTCTGTTCAAATTTATGAAATCGACACACAACCGGATTTCCCCATTCTTCTTCCTGACATGCACCAAAATTATCCACTCTCTTTGAAAATCTCAAGGGGATGATTATCAATGCATCTAGTAGCTTCTTTACTTCCTTTTCCATAATCGACAACAACATGGGGTTTGTATGTCCGAGCTTCTGCTTGAAAGGTTTGGTGTCTTCTTTCAAAGGGGTTTTGTGTTCAATAATGTTGGTGTCATATGTTCTCAAATCCTCATATGTCCAAGAAAACACATCAACGAACTCCTTCAAAAGTCTAATATACTCATCACTTTTCTCCTCTGATAAGTTGCTAGACAATTTGACCCATTTGGGATCCTCCTCCATCCCTAGATTTCATTCAGTCACATCAGCCTCTTCAGTTGATCCTTTAACTTTTACATCAATGTCATTTCTGTCAAACAATCTCTCCAAAGGGACAAGTCCCTTTGGAGTATGGTTACTAGGCAACTGAACAATATGATGGTTAGAAATCTTATTCATAAAAACATCAACATGAGGGCTTTCTTCAGAATTTTGATCCTGATCAATATGTGTATCAAGAAATTCATCCACAGTCTCAAGAAACCTTTTTATCTCAATATCATCCTCAAAGACCTTCCAGTGTTTGACATTGTCAGGAATAGAGGGTCTGTATTTTATCTCCACCTCATAATTGAGTTTGGGGGGCAAAGGGACCTTGAAATTGCTTATTGAGACCACCAAGGAATATGCTACAATGTTCTCCTCCCTTGGAACAAATGGGATATTAAAATCCAAGAAGAAACTGACAATCATATCCCATACTTCATTTCTATAGGCCCTTATCCTTGGGTGCTTAGCCTGATACATATTTTTGACTTGATGAAAAACCAACTCAACATCTCCAAACACTGTTAGCTCCTCAATCTTCATGTCTTTGGAAGCTCTCAAACCCAAGACAAGAGCCTCATATTCTGCCACGTTGTTTGTTGTTTCAAATTCCAACTTGCAGGACATAGATATGGTCTCTTGGGTAGGGGAAACAAAAACCACTCCAGCACCAACACCTTCGCTAGAAGAGGCTCCATCGAAAAACATTTTCCACACAACGGTCTTGGGGGGAGGATCTTCACGAAAGATAATAGGTTTATTTCTTACTTCAACAGGTGGTTGAGGAACATCAGAGAGTTGCAATATACTTGTTTCTAAATCAGTATTGACTGAGAAAATGGGGTGGTTGATGGGATTGGCTTCATCACTGATAATGTAAGAAAGTTGTGATTCTCTATAAATCCTTCTATGTTCCCCTCCAAACACATGAATGGCGGCATATGATAGATCCATATGCAAAGTTCCCCCTATTCTTTTGATCGATGATCTAGACAAGAGCATCCTGAACTTAGGGGGGACACCAACTACCACAATGTCCATGACCACACTTTTCATTGGCAATTGGAACAAGGAGACAACCAGGTCCTTAATAACCTCGAGGCATTTCATCTTCCTAGAATCAAATGAATATAGGTCATGGTAGGTTTTTGTAACCTCCAACCCAAGTTCATCCATGACAATCTTAGGCATGAGATTATGTGATGCCCTAGAATCCATCAAACAGTTGTGCAATACTTTGTCATGGATATTCAATGATGTATAAAAAGGAGGTTAGGAATCATCTCTATCCTCTACCAAAGGGCCTAGTATGACAACTAGCTTTTCATCTTGGAGGTTGACTGAGTCCGTGGAATGAGGTGAAGGTTTAGGATGAAATATTTTGGAGAGGCATCTTTTGAAATCCTCATGCTTAACTAACTCTGATAGAGGCATAGGGATCCTAATCGTTTGAATCTCATGCTCTAAGATAAAAGAAGAGGGAGGCTTAAGAATATCCTTCACTTTTGGGATAGGGCCTTTGACCACTAGAGGGGGTTTTGTGCCTCATTTTCTTTACTTTTTTCTGCCGATGCTTTAGCAAATTTCTCTGCTCTAGAAAGTTGATCAGAAATATCAATTTTCCCTTCTTTCTTATTTGACCTCAGGTTATATCTATTTGCATTGTTACTAGTATTTTCCCCCTTGCTTAACTCATTTAGTTGGCTATCCATGAGAGACTCTTCATATGTAGCTTGGGTTAAATGAGGAAATGAGGAGGTGCCTCCAAGATAATGGATTTCAGTATCAACATCTTCTTCCTCTCCTTCTTCATCATTAATAAGGTTATTTTGGAAAGGAGCTTGAATTTTCTGATCATCCCTATCCATGTTTCTTTGATCTCTTTGGATGATTCGAGGGGCATTCTTGGGTATTTTGAAGCTACCCCTATTATCATCACTTGGGGGATTCCTATAGATCTACTTTCCTTCCAATTTCAACCTTTCCACCTCAACAGAAAGTGATTTTACCAGCTTTATCAATTCATCGTCATGAGGGTGGGCAATAGAGGAATCAGAGGTTGAGGCTTCAGACCTACCTTTTCTTTTGTCTCTATCAGATTTTCTCTTGAGTTTATCTACAACCAGTATATTAGATTCCACTTCAAGGGTTGCATCTTGCATGTGAACCAATGTGGTAGCCCTTCTCTCTCTTAACATGAGGAAAAATTCAGGGTCAAAGGCGCTAGCATAAGTAATAATGGTAGAGGTTTCAGTAGGATTTATTTCAATGGGGATATTGGTGTACATCTTATTGAACCTCTTTTAGAAGTCTAAAATAGATTCCCCTTCTTTCTGTTAAGTGATCCAAACTATGTAATATAGTAAAGGAAATCCTTTTTATCCCCCTAATGTCTTAAGAATGCATCATCTAAAGCTTCAATCCCATCAATAGATCTAGGAGACAATCCCCTAAACCATTTTCTAGCCTCACCATTGAGGCTATGAACAAAAACTCTCATCCATACATCCTGATTCGAAATGTCATGATTATCAACAAAACTGTAAAAGGCTGCAAGGTGTTCCTCTGCAGTTATGCTTTCCTCCCCCATGAACTTGGGAAAATACTTAAGGTATCCTTCAGCCAGGAGGTTATTCAAAGGCTGAGGTAAAATGAGAGGGGTGTATCTAGCAACCACTATGTCAGCCATCCTGTCTCTAGGCAGATTAACACCTACCACTGGGTTGTGAATTGGAGGATAAATAGGGGGAGACAGAGTTTGGATAGACGATATTGGGACTGTGTTTCTGGGAGAAAAAGGAAATGGCTGAGTGTTGGGGAAAAATTCTACAGGGCTCGAGAGGGCATAGGTTTCTCCATATTTAAATGCAACAACTCTAATAGGGGGAGGAGTAGTAAATCCCACCGTGGAAAAGTCTTCTGAGGTTCTAGGTCTAAAACACTTCACAACTTCAGAGGAAACAGGGGTGTCAAATCTTTCTCCTTCCAAACCAATACTAGGAGGGGAGAAATCAACAGGAAAAATCCCAAAATTTAAAATTCTTGAAACTCCAACAGATGGTATAATAGGAGAATTAGAAGCAGTGACTGGAGATTTTAAAGAAGGATTATGTAAATTACCAAAATCACCTGGTACAATGGTTGAAGTACCTTCTTGAGAGGTCTTTCCCTTTCTGATAATTTTCTCTGGGTTAGCTTCAGGGGATGCTAGAGGCAGCTGAGGAGTAGAACTCGTGTGTCTTCCTTTCGGAGCCATAACTGAAACAGTGGAGTCTCCAGGTGCAAGCTGCAATCTTCAAGTCATTGATATTTGATGCACCTTTAGAATTAGAATTTCTTTTTCATTCTTACCTAGGGAAATGTCTTCAATTCGTTCCCTGGAAATGACACCAAGAATGTTAGCACTGAGAGTCACCCTCAGATTGCGGGAGGATAAGCCTAGTACCCATCAGAGTTTTTGGTGGATGTTGGTTTTATATGAGTGGAGGTCAATGGAAAAAACTCAAAATATGAATGATGTTTCAACACAGAACTGGACAAGAAATGCATAGGGAAGTGAAGGCCACATTAACTTTAGTCAGTGAATTGAGTTTAATTGTGATTAGAGGGAATACTTAGTGAGAAAGGTAAACAAGACTGCCATGGGCATCAGGCTTTCAAGAATCTTGGAGAAGAAAAACTCAGACTCAAGATCACTCTTGAGCTCAAGCTTCAGACACTGAAATATGTCCAAACAACACAGTTACAACATCACAATGATCAAACCTACATCACAATGCAGCTATAATAACTCCACTGGATCCTCCATGCTCGAGCCATTCAGTGTAAGAGGGAAAAAAATAACAAGGGAGCGGACTAAAACTGGTCACGATACCACTATAATCAAACCTAAATTACAACATCATAACAAACCTCAACTGCATCCTCCATGCCCGATTGTTTTAGCATAGATTTTATAGAGAGATGAAAAGAAGATGACTTCTATTAACATGAATGTCTCAAATTTGATACATAACCAGAGAACCGTTCTAGAATCAAAAAATTACAAAATAGGGAGCTCTACTCAACTAATTGATGAACTTAACAAAATATCAAAACTACCTATTTATACTTAGCCCAGTCCACCACTACTAGGAGTGTGATCTGGCGACTTCATTCAAAACCTTTCGTCTGCATTTTATTTTGTCAGACTGAGAGGGAATCCTTCTGTCAGATGCGAGCTCAGATCAATATGGGTCTGCAGGAAAATCGGTCCATAGGGGTACCACGGGTTGACGATTCAGTTCCCACGGCTAAGTCTTCCATGCCTTCCATTTATGGAGTGAGCCAAGGATTCAACCACCAAGCCTACCTTCCATTAACTTCTTTTACTCGGGGACTCAACGAGGCTTAAAGCTCAGGGGGTGGCCACATGATGATCTTGGATAGGACGTCGTATAAACATGTGATTGCGGGGATTCTCAAAAGTGGTTTGGGTTCAAACTTCTTTTGGACCTGCAATCCACCATCTTTTTCCATGTAGCACTTTCACCTTACCATGGTTTCAATTGCGGGACCGATCAAGAAAATTATCACTCGAGTATGTTGCGTCCCCGCAATAGAATGTGGTCATATATCTGGTCCTGTTCTGAGATCTAGGCGCACCTTCTAGATTTAGCGCCATTGCTAAGCTTTAATCGCCCACCAACTTTAGGACCTGCCAAAAGTGTGCCTTGGGATGGGGCACTACTTTTGGTGTTGAAAAATAACATCTCTCGGAGGATGATCTGACATGGATTCCTGACGTCAACATGTTGATATGTTGTGGATGGAGANTTTAATCGCCCACCAACTTTAGGACCTGCCAAAAGTGTGCCTTGGGATGGGGCACTACTTTTGGTGTTGAAAAATAACATCTCTCGGAGGATGATCTGACATGGATTCCTGACGTCAACATGTTGATATGTTGTGGATGGAGAGGTGACATGTGTCACTTGAAAACATGCTGAAAGCACGCCTTAAATGCTTGAAATGAGTGCCATGTTTTAGCACTAGACGGATGCCACATGTATGTGCGGGCGACTTCCACAAACGTGGTGTTCCAAGGCTCGGGCGCTAGCTTCTTTTCCTTTGGATCCTCTATGTTCTTTTACCTGGAGCTATGGATCTAACGATGTGTGGCCCTATGAGATTGACGGTTGAGAATTGCTTTGGGTCTCCGAACTTCGAGAAAAAAAAATCTTAAACCTCATCCTCATCCATGATTTTACCTGGAGCTGGCGATCTAATGATGCGTGTCCTATTGAATCAAACGATCAAGAATTACTTCCGATCTCCGAACTCCGAGAAAAAAAATTCTCAAACTTCATCCTCCTCCATGCTTTTACCCAGAGATGGCGATCTAATGACGCGTGTCCTCTTGAATCGAATGGTCGAGAATTACTTTGGGCCTTTATCCAAAGTTCACGGATCTATGTCATATGTACCCTGGATCTTACTTCAAGTAAATCCTCTGGAGACAAGGATCTGATGACGCATGGCCTTCGCAGATTGACGGTCCAGATTCATTTTGGGCCTTCGACACTTCTAGCTTTGGGAGTTTCAAATGTGAAACATGAGAAATCTCCTGGAGGAAAAATTATGAAGTGAATGATCTGCTGCCATGTGTCCCTGCCAACGGATGGTCCAGATTTGTTTCGGGCCATCGACACTTTGGGACTTTGGTGCTTTTGAAATCTTAACTTCCACGATTCTCTGGAGCGTCGAACCCCAAAGCGAGGGATATTCCTCCATGTGTCCTCGGATTTTAATGGCTCAGATCTTATTTCAGAACTATTTGTTTTGTGGCTCCCTGAGGCACTGTCGCCAAGATCAACGACTTTGATTGGTTTTGAGATCAACGGTCCACAATTGCTTCGGTAGTCCGGGCTTCGGCTCTTCGGGAGTTTTACACACTTCTCACTTCGAATCTCCCGAAGTTCATTTTTCCAGACACTTTAAATTGGATGCCACCTGTACTCCTCAATATAGATGGCTCATGCTCGTTCTGTTCCTTTGGACTTCAGACCTTTTACTCTGGCGATATACTTCACGCAATTTTGGACTTTCGAATGCTCATGAGCCGTTGATTTGAACTGCTCCTAGAATCTCCATCGCTGGAATATTAAAACTGCATGTTGCTTGTGTTTCGAGCCCGAAATGGAATGATATGAAAGCCTCTCTTTGTGTCCATGGCAACGGCCTGTGTAAACAAGGACCTGGACAATTATTGTCAGCTGAGGAAAATAGGGAGACTAGTGATTGCAACAAAAGGAGATGAGTGTTCACCCTTGGGGGAAAACAGAGGGGCTTGGGGTTGATACTCCTTTCGGATAAGACATTTAAGGGAAACCAGGGCACTTAAACACAAAAGGGGCGAATAAGAATGATGTTATTAGTCGAAGGGGGAAAAAAAATTGAGACTTGGCATGCGACAGGGAAAAAATTACAGTCTTAGTTACTAACAACGAACACATATGAATCCAGACAACATCATGTGATAACAACATTTTTATCCACTCCAAAAAGCGCTCAACGATGGACGGTTAGATGAGAATCTAAGAATCCTGTCAAGTGAGTTAGATCGACAAATGCGATTTGATCTCAAAGTTCCATTTCAAACTCTAAAATCATTTTCATCTCCGATGAGTGCCTTCCGATGAATGTCCCAGATTTGATCTTGGGCCCTTGCCAAGTGAAATAAACCAACCATCTATATTGATGCAAAGGTACTATGATAGATGATCTAGATCTGTCACAGATATCTGAGCTTACTAGATGCCATTTCAACCTCCCAGGTGGCATGTCAGCTCAGATCTAGTCAATGAATGCCACGTGTACACATGGAAATGGAAAATCACATAGGTCAATACCTCGAAAATGGGTGACAATTTTCATGTACTTTTTTCCACCTCACTTCCAGCATGGAAAAATCCAGGGAAACCACGTGTCTAGATTAGGTCAACATGACATCGTCAAGGTATTAATCATTTGGATTTTCACAACACATCATTTCGATGACTCATAACAAATCTGGGATATATCATATCAACAACCGAGATTCTCTCAGATCTTTGACATTCAGACAAACTGAAAGAGTGAAGCCTGAACTCTTCTGACAATCCGAGGACCGAAATACGTCAGTTAATGTATGCAACCAACCATGAGGTGCCACATCATGTTGGGCCATCGGAATTGGGTTATCAAACCTTTTCTAAATATTTTCTCCTTTCGATCCAAGATATGTCATCACTGCCACGTCATACTAGACCACCAGCTCTTGGATGTAAATCTTCACATTACCAACATTCGATCCGATCCTATATGATGTCATGTTGGCCACCAGATATTGTATCATCGAACCTTTTATATGCTACCTTCCATGATATCTTTCTGGTCCGGTGGACAACTCAACATTGACACATAGCATGTCTTTCTGCCACATTAATGAAAACAAGGACCGGTGAGTAGATGCCACATGTTTTTGGTGACATCAACATGCCACGTCATGTCATATCACCGGGCACTGGGTTTGATTGTAGAAATTATATGGGTGTCAAGGCCAATCTGGTAAAGCTGGGACCCACTTCTAAAATTTTACATAGAACACGAGGTTCTTGGGCCTGTTTATTTTCTTTCAAATCATTTGGAAAGGTCTTGGCTAAATAAATCCATAAAAAACAAATTCCACAATGAATGTGGGATTAATAAATGAGCACGATAATTTTAAAAAGAGAGATCTACGGTCTTGATGGCATATGGACTTTGATCTGACGATTTTTGTGCAACAATGATATTGAGTCTAAATTGGTGCATCTGATCAACATAACAGAGAGGTTTTTGCAGTTGAATAAATCCAGAGATCACTGTATCAAATCGATCTATTTCAAGAAATCAAAGATTATTTCATAGTTGGAAATCCATGAAAAATAGGATCGAAAACCATTTTTGTTGTGAATTCATTGTAAAGGGAATTTGGGCTGAAGCATATGGAAGCTTATCAATAAAATTTTCATTTACAGAAAGAAAGAGATTCCTAGTTTTCATTTCTTAAGTTCATGCATTTCATGTTTCAAGTTTCCTTTGTTTCCATAAACTATTTTCTTTATATCAATTTGTCAATGTTATAAGTGTTGCAATTTGGTACAAATTCCACTGCAGTAAGTTTCAAAACGATTATTGAGGTACAATCTTTCCTCCGTTTTACTGTGAGTAAAATAAGACCTGCACTTTGGTATTTCTTTTATCATTTATAAGAAGTTTCATAACACAGAAAGATTCTCCATGTTATGTCTTCTATTGAACAAAGAGTAATATTTATGTGTATTGGATACATTGCTTTTTGTTTCAATTTTATTTGTCTCACTCTGCCTTTCATATTATTGAATTTTGGAAGAACTTAATTAATGAGATAAGTCCTCTTTATTTCTGATAATTATTTATTGAAATCTCATATTCAAGACTAGGGCATAAAGTCTTATAATCAAATAAATTATTATTATGATATTCCTTGACATTGTTCTTTGAGCATATAACAATGTCAGGAACAACAAACAATATAATTTTTCATCTATTTTGGTACTTTTTGGAGGTATTGACTTGTAGGGCCCATTTTAGGGGTAGGTCCTATTTTGGTAATTTGGGTTCCTAAAAATTATAGGTCTTGTTTGTGGAATTAAATAGCATTTTTTGGGTAAAATAATTATGGAAATAGTCCTAGCCTCTAATTGTTGTTCTACAATTTGAGATCTTTCCAATGGTTCAAAGATCACCTCCATCAGAGTTTGCATAAGGAAGTTATGCTTCCTGTAAGTTGGCCTATATATTTGACCACAATGGTACCAAGTGTTAAAATTATTGTCATTGATGTTAAAGGATTAATGATGTTATTAATTTCATATTATGACATTAAAATACACACAAAATTTCCAATATATATATATATATATATATATATATAAGTATATTAAAAAAGGGGTGCATGTGAAAAAGTGAAATGGTGATTTCAAACCCATGGGTTTGGGGTATTTTCCCATGGTATTGGGAACTAATTATCTATTTAAAGGACATGTCCCTTCATGAAGGGTTATGAAAAAGTATAAAAAGAGAATGCATTGAGAGAAAGTAAGTGTGTGAAAAATGGACTAGCAAATATTGAATTGTGAAATTAGTTTTAGGTCATCTTGGCATTTTTGTGATAACCTTTTTCCTAGGATGTTTCAAACCCTAAAATTTGGAAGATACGGAGGGGATATCTTGGTGTACATGTGGTACAAATTTAATATTTTGGTTTGGTATACTTTCAAAGTTATGCCCTGTGGAAGTTAGGGTTCCTGAATTCTCCTCAAATTAGTTTCAAATAGGTCATCTTGGCACTTTCACTATAACCTATATTTTGGGATGGTTCAGAACTGGAAACTTTGCAGAGACATAGGATATATTTTGGTGTAAATGTGGTACAAATTTCATATGTTGTTTCTCTATAATTTTGGAGATACTCCCTGTGGAAGTTAGGGTTCCTAAATGCTCATGAAATCAGTTTCAAACATGTCAGCTTGGCACTTTCGCTATAACTTATTTTATGGGATGGTTCATACATTGAAACTTTAGATAGATAGAGGAGCCATCATGGTGTACATTTGGTACAAATTTTAGATGTTGGTTCTATACACTTTCAAAGATATTTCCATGTAGAAGTTAGGGCTCCTAAATGCTCATGAAATCAGTTTCAAATAGGTCAGCGTGGCCCTTTCACTATAACTTATTTTTTGGGATGTTTCAGACCTTGAAAATTTGCAAATATAGAGGAGAGATCTTGGTGTACATGTACAAATTTCAAATTTTGGTTCTCTATACTTTCAGATATATGCCTTGTGGAAGTTAGGGTTCTTGAATGCTCTTGAAATCAATTTCAAACATGTCAGCCTGACATTTTCATTATAACTTATTTTTTGGGACTCTTTAGATTGTGAAAATTTTAGAGAACATAGGAGACATATTGAGGTACCTTAGGTAACTGTTTCAGAATCAGATTTGAAAAATTGGATACGGGGCATGTTGAACAAGTTCATTCTTGGGAAGAGGCCCAAAATAACAAGGATTGATAAAGTTACCATTTGGAAATTCAAATTTTGGTCAGGCATAGTAAAGGTAGAAGTAGTGAGTAGACATGATGAATTCAAAAGTAGTGAGTAAACCTGGTGAAGGAAGAAGCAACAAGTAGACCTGGTGAAGGAATAACTAGAAAGAAGACTCAATGAAAGTTAGTGTAGTTTACACAGAGAGTTTGGTGTCTCTTGCTAAGTTGGTGCTTAGTGGTGGGGATTGGTGTCTCTGGTAGATTGATTTTTACGAAGATATGTAAGATATTGGTGTCTCTTTCTAAGTTGGTTCTTAGCTATGGGGATTGGTGTCTACGAATATCTATAAGAGTAGGTTTGTGCCTACAAAGAATTATAAATATTAGTTTTATGGTTTTCTCATGAAAGGGTTTCCACATAAATATTGTGTTCCATGTTATGCAATGTGATTGTTTTCTTATGGTTTATAAATGTTTGAAAAAGTAAAAAATTGTCTTGTAGTGATTCACCCCCCCACCCCCCTCTCAGTATAAGTGTGTGCTCAACACCAAGTGGATTCCATGTTAGCTCATATTACTCACATGTGGAGCTATCCATGTCTATACTTTCAATAAGATTCTAGAGGGTCCAAAACCCTAACCCTAATTGGGAGTTAAGGCATGTAAAATCTAAACCCTAACCCAAGATGACCATTAATACATGTAAAACAATTGGGCTACTAGAGACACCAAGTCCCATATTTCTTAAGTATAAGAAAGATTGGTGCACAATGAGAGATGTTAACTAAATTTTCCTTTTAGTTTCATTACTTTGAATCTTTGAAGTGTCATATAAAGGTTCATTGGGAAGAGAGACCTTGGAAAGAACATCAATTGTATGATTGATTACACTATGTGAACTAGGTGTTGTTGGTTCTTGGAACACATTTGAATAGGTTTGTAAAAGTTGATTAATATTTGCATGTGGTGTAGAAATTACGATATTTTCTTGGCTTTCATGATATTGAGGCCTTAAGAAAATTAATTCTAGTGTTGTTGCTTGATTAACTGCTTTATGTTCTTGCTTGCAAGTAAATACCAAATTAGTTGATTTTGGTGTGCTTATGATTAGGTAATTTTAAGTGTCTTTTTGTAGAATATAGGTATTTTTATATGCATCATAGAAAGATTTCCTATCATTAACTAATGGGGAATACCAAGAAACAACCCATAAAAATCCATATCAGTCACATCACATGTGACCTTATCCACAAACTTAGGACCAAAAGCAAATAACACAGTGCATGTGTGTGTGATTTGTGTAGATGAACCATTATCCTTCCTATACAAGTGCATATGGATGAGGATGAGAGACCATTGGTAAATGAATCTTGCCAAAAATGACCTTCACAATCATAGTTTTTTTCCAGTCATTGTCAATTATACAATCCACTAAAAAATCATGTGTGAGGTGGGCATGAGTGACAAAGAAACTGTCACACCCCCCTTGAATAGGATGATGGTGAATTGAATAAACCTTATTGAGTTGGCATTTTATCTCTTTGTAAGTCCTATCATCACTATTGGTCTCTATAGGAGCATCATTAGCTAATTGTTCTTGAGAAGATACAAGAAAATATTTATTCTTTAATTTAAAACATTTAGATTTTTCATGTCCTGTTTTCTTATGATATCTACAAAATTAGTCATTTTTCTTGGCATCAAAAGAATAAGAAGAAGACAAATGCTTACTTTCCGTGACATGAGGTGTGGGATTTTTGGATGTTGTTATGTGCTTTTTGAAGGAGGATGAGAATTGTTGAACTCTACGCTTATCATAAAGATTTTATTTGGCCAATTATGTGAGATTGTATGCAACATCAAGTGTTGTGGTCTTCGTTTACTTTATCTCTCGATAAATGTACCTACAATCCACTTTTAAATTTAAGAACAAGATTTTCAACTAGATGAGAAAAGTTGAGAAGGATTTGTAACCGATTGAACATGTAGATGTACTCTTGTATGGGCATGTTGAAACATTGAAGAAGGTGAAGCCACTTGATGTTCATATCATGTTTGTAGTTATATGTATAGAACACACAGATATGGGCTTCCACAAACCTTGTCTACAAGATTTTGATTCACCTCACAGTTTGCAACAAACGTTTGGCAAGTCTAGTGAGCTTCAGTTTGGCAAACAAAACATTCTTGTCATCAGGAATTAGGTTTTAATAAAATCAGGTGTCATGCGGAGAATCCAAATGTCAATCAATTATTAATCATGAATCCATCATAAATAGGCACCTCGTACTTGGCACATTGGAAATATGGCTTGCTGGAAGATATATCATTAACCTTTGTGGCTAATGAGATAGTGACGTTGACTAATTCTACAACCTTTTAGAAAACGTCGGTGTTTCCATGGCTCATGTAATTTTCATCATTAATGCCAAGGAAAAATGCCACTCATATAATGTTTAACAACCTCACATGACTTAGTTTGAAAATAACAAGTATTTAAATTGAATTCTCGAAACAATTCTAATATAATAGCAATGTGACCACTTCTTGTTGGAAAAAAATGATACTTGGACCATGTTAATTAGTATCTCCTAACACCTTCCATATAGTATCCTCCTTTTTAATTCTTATCTAGATTGGGCTTAAGTGGGATGTCACCCAATGGATAATGGATTGTGTTTCAAATGTTAGTATGGCAGTTCTTATTAACGAATCCCCTACCTCTTTTTTTAAAATTCATCGAGGTTTGAGACAGGGATGTCCCCTCTCACCTTGTATGTTCCTTCTTATAATCGATTGCCTAAGCAGGCGGATCGAAAAGGCAGCTTCAAATGGATCTTTCAAAGGAATAAAAATAGATGTTGACACCTTCATTTCACACTTATTGTTTGTTGATGATGTCCTCATACTGGGGAATACTAATTTCGAAGAGTGGTCCACTTTTCACACAATCTTAAGAATCTTTTGCAAAGCCTTGGGCATGGTCATCAATTGCCAAAACTCTTGTTTCATAGCCTAGAACATTGATCCGGATCTAGCCAGAAACCTAAGCACAGTTTTAATATTCATTTCCAGGTGTTCGAAGATGGAATGAAGTATCTTGGATACTTCCTTAAAGCAAATAATTATAGAGTGGAAGATTGGAACTGACTAATTAAGAAAATAGAAAAGAGAATAGGACATTGGTCTTTTCGATGGCTTTCCTTTTGTTACAGGTGAATCCTCCTGCAGACAAGCGAATTCCCTCTTGGTATCTAGACCCCTAAAATCAAGACAAAAAGGGTGCTATCATTGGTCACTGACATCCTTTTAGATCTAATTAAGCCAATGAATGAAGAGGAAGAAGAAAAGTGTACCTTTTTAAATGGTGTTTTTCCTCGCAAAGTCCAAGTTGAGCTTCAATCCCAAGCTCCTTGATAGGTCCTGCAGAACAAACAAAGATACAAAAAGATTCCTATTCTACTGAGATTAGCTCAAATACAGATATATCTACCAAAGACAAGTTCATGTGAAACAAACATAAACTTGAAAGAAACAGGGCAAGCATGTATGTATATTAATGAGAACAAATGAAGAGTACTTACAATCCTCTGATGAAGGTGCAACAACTTCTTCCAACTTTCCTTGTCCAATCCCTTTGCTAAAGTAATCTACACTGATTATGCTTCAATGGCATCTCACTTATGGGATCATAAGTTTGGTGTAATTCTCAATCTCCATATCTCTTACTGTATGTTGCCTATGAGATCATAGGTTTCATACCTCCAATATTTTCATGTCTCTTTCACCATGAGAAGGCCTCCTTATATAAGCTTGGATAGACCCAACCACTTGAGAGATATTTGGGATATTCCCTAAGATCATGCCTTATACTCATATTCGAATCCAACCAACTTCAGAGATTGAGGGCATTCTTCCCTGATTTATCTCAACAAACCAAAATTCGCTCAGGAAGGGTAGAGCTCCCCCAAAAGGGTGCACAGAGCATTTAAACACTCCCCCAAAGAAGGCTAGGGAGCGTCGACGCTCACTAACAATGGGTAGGGGAGTGCTACCTTCCAAAAATCATTTTTAAGTAGTTTTTTCAGTGGAAAAAGGCTTGTACTCCTTATCAAGTGATTTCTCCTCTTCAAAACCAATATTTGAGGTGTCTTAAGTGTCCCTCTGATGTCATTAGAGGCACGACATAGGAAATATGGCAGTATGATGTTTGCAACACTTGTGGTCAATATGCGACACTTGCGGACAAGATGCGACACTTACAACACTTGTAATGATGACACTTGCGACACTATTGAAGTGAGTAATTTTGATGTGTAACAGATTGCCCCCCAAAGTGAGAAGTTAAAAGACGATGATGACTAAAGTACTTTGTAGAATTTTTCGAGCAAGGGTATGGATGCAGAGAACCTGGTAGAAGCTACACACAACCATCAAACAAATATTATGACATGTTTCAAACCCAAGGCAGGCATACCTATGCTTGAGTGATAAAGACTTTTTCAGGTATGACCGCCATAGAATACATTGCGGATCCATAATTATATTGACAAAAAATGTATAGCCACCAAACATACAATGTGGATCTATACTTCCATGATATGAACTAATTGTAGCCACAAAAAATACACTGTGGATCTATGAGATGACAAGGCATAGCCACAGACCAATACAAAGTGGATCTATATGACAATATATGTGTCAATATTCACGAGAAACTCCATCACAACCTGGGTAAAGTATATATCAAAGCAAATGACTTAACCCAAGGTCTTCTTACCAATCCCGATGTAGTACGAATCTAACCATGTGAATAGATGTCCTGATGTCGAACATGGAAGAAACCACTTTATTACCGGTCAATCATGTAAACCGTTAACAAGCACGAGGGAAATCACCATTGATGTCAATGATTTCCAAGGTACCCTAGTAAATTCCAGCGAGTGTAAATACATGAGCTGAAGTTGAACATCCATGGAATCATTCGATTAGAGGTAAATGATGTAATCCCGCTGTCGGATGCGAGGAGTCTTACCATTGAGGCATGTAGGTCCCAAGGTACTAACTGGTTTCTAAGTCTAGCTCCTGGATAATGTGCTGAATTCGACAAGAATAGAATTGTCACAGGAGGGCCTTGATGTATCCCCCATCAATGACATGAAACTGACACAAAGATGTAATTGGTGGATCAAATGAACATGGAATGACACAGGTATTGAAACAGGATATTTGTGATGGCTGACTCTCGAGGTAGATACTTCCCTTGAACACTAAGGCACAACAACAGAAATGTGACATGGACCAAAACTTGATGATGCAGCGGATGCTGTCACTTTCGTCAGGTGACCCAAATGAGTAAAATAAAGTCAGAGGATTGGCTCAGTGTAGAGGTTCAGTGGATTAAAATGCATGCAAATACAAAGTGTCATGTTCAAGGGCGACTGTAAGGTCACTAGTAAAGTTCTCAAAAACTGCTCGGCTTGCTTCTTTCAATTTTTTCCCCCATCTAGATAGACTAGTACCTCTTTTTAATTTGACGAGCTCAAGGAGGGTAACACATGCTCGATATAAATCACCTTCAGTAAGTCCCTCTTCCTTTGTTTAACGAACTGGAAGAAGTAAGGGTTCGGTCCCATATGGGCCCTTCAATGTATGATTTTTTTTAACAAGTCCAGAGAAGGTAAACTCGATGATTTTTCATGTTTAGAGAGTCTAAAAAGAACTTAAAGATGACTCCAGTATTTGTCCTTTTTCGTAATGTTAGTCTCGCGAGGCCAAAAAAGATATAAATTATCACTCGAAAGACACCCTTTCAAACCTTTTAATGAGTGGGAAAGGAAGCAAGATCACTCGACAATATTTTCATGTTTAGAGAGTCTTAAAAGAGCTTAAAGGAGACTCCAAGGGGCTCCTTTTTTGTGTATCCATGCAAGCCCAAAAAAGATATAAAAGGTTGCTTGGTTACATTCTCATGTTTTTACGAGTGTGAGAAAGAACAAAGACTAAGCTCGGTATTCCCCCAGCTTGAAAATCTAGTGGCTTAACTCCAGAATGATCATCAACGGATGGAGACATGCCCCCCAAGATGCAATTCATTCACCGACTTTGAGGTTGTCACCAATTTCTGTACTAGATGGAGAAAAAGGATACAAGTGGATGAAATGAAGGTTCAAATACGAGACCTAACAAAAGACTCAACTCGACATATACGAGATCTGGCGAAAGACTCCACTTGACAGGAAAGGTGACTGCTTCATTTTTTAACGAGCTTGACATAGAAAAAGAACTATGCTCAAGGCTCCAGGTTCAATCCCCGGATTTTTGTTTCATTTTTTAACGAGATTGCTACAGAGAGGAAAACTGTGCTCATAGCCTTTGTTTCATTTTTTAACGATCTTGCCACAGAGAATAAAACTGTGCTCGTAGATTCCATTTCATTTTTTAACGAGCTTGCCACAGAGAAGAGAAGCTATGCTCGTGGCCTCTTCTTGATCATGGCTTCCAAGAGGATAATGCTCTGGAAGGACACCATGTCAAGGGACAAAAATCGGTCATGGCTTCCAAGAGATCTTCATTGGATGGAAGAATAATGCTCTGGAAGGAAAACATGTCGAGGGTCTCGCCAGGGGTAAGGAGATCAATCTCCAATAGACCTACCGAAGAGATCACCATGTCAAATACCGGATCCAAGTCATCTGAAGTTGAAGTCATGGGAGATAACGCCACATAATTGACCTGTGGTAGAGGTGATACCAACTGCATATAAGGCCCATTTAGGGAGGTCATTGGGTTGATGGTCAAGTCAGGGACAATAAACAAAAGTTGATCAATAGTCACCATTCTTCCATCGCGTGGGAATATATCACACAGAAAAGAGTGGACACAATAGATTTCATGGAATAGACATAATCTCTCCCAAGGAGTAAATCAAAATCCAAGGGGTCTTGGACTACCATAACAACAATAAAGATTGTTTTCCCTCCCAAAGTTACAGGAAACTGAGGAAGGATCCCTAAAGGGTGACTGGTTCTTCCGTTAAAGGCAAACAAAGTCTGGGTAACCGGCATAAGCTAAGGATAAGCCAAAGTTTTCCAAGCAATAGAGGATAAAATACTAACGGATGAACCTTCATCTATCAACATATGAGGAACGTCCTGACCACAAAATTTCATTGTAATATTGAAAGGAATGTGAGAGGGAAGACGACGTCCAGTTAGAACACCCCAATCAAAAAGGATGGCCTCATTACTTGGAAGGGTTTTCACAGGAGAAGGAGGAATTCCCCCCAGCATGGTAGATCCTGTTTCAACGAGAAAACATGGGCAGAATCAGGTTTACTCTCTAGCGGGAGAGTAGGATCGATCGATGATGGGATTGAATCGACCACCTTGGTACTCTTAAAAGGAAGAGTGGGATTGACCGATGATGTAACCAGAGAAACCAATTTGGCACTCGTCATAGGAAGAGTGGGATTGATCGATGATGTAATCAGAGAAACCACTTTGGTACTCTTCGGATGAAGGGTGGGACTGACCGATGAAGGGACTGGATCGGTCACGTTATCACTCATCAGAGGAGGAGTGGGATTGACCGATGAAGTAACCAGAGAAACCACTTTGACACTTCTCAAAGGAGGAGTGGGATCGACCAATGGCGGAGTCGGGTCGACCACTTTGACACTCTTCGAATGAAGGGTGGGACTGACCAATGATGAGACTGGATCATTTACTTGGGTTTCACTTTCCAGATGAAACGTGGGGCTGATCGATGACGAAACCGGATCAACTACTTTTGTGAGTGGTTCAACCGAGGATGAGACTAGATTGACCACCTGATCAACCGGATTGACCGGGGATGGAACCAGATTGACCAGTCCATCAACTAACGATGGGTTGGGAGAAAACTTACGATAACCTTTTGGAAGTTGAATCTTTTCCGAAAGAGAATAAGCCTCATCCATACGAGGACAAAGGTGAGAATAATGATCACCTTTGCATAACATGCAAGGGAATTTAACATTTTTTTTCTTCTTACCAACTTTAACGTCACTAGTTGATGGGGTATCACCGGCATGAACAACAGGGGCTGATGATATGGAGGACCACATTTCTAAGACCTTGGGAATACCAGGGAAATCCCTCAGAAAGTGGTCACCCTTACAAAGACTGCAAGGGAATTTGGGTTTCAAATTCTTTTTTTTTAACCTTATCTACCTTATCAACACTCCCAATACTATTAACAATAGTTGGTTGCTTAGATCCAACATTTGATGTAGTTGGAGGCTTGGTCCCTTTCTGGTTATTCTTCTTCTTCTCTTTTCGTTTCTTCTTCTTCTTATCAATCTGGCTACTCGCTTGAGAGATTTCACTAGGCGAATAAGGAGAAATGGAAGGAGACTTGATGGGCGAATAAGGTGAAAGGTCGACATGAGGTTGATGTGTGAACGGTGTGCTTAGATCTTAAGCACTTTGATTCGAGATGACTGGAGTGGAAAACAACCATATCGGTAACTCAATTGTGAGACCTAGAAGGCTCAAAGCAGCGATGTAAGGAGGACCAACGTTTGTGTAAGAAGGAAAAATAGAGGGTTCCCCTGACAAAGGGGTTCCTTCATTGGTCATCCCAAGAACTGACGCCATAAAAATAAAGCTCCAACCTAGATTCTGCTAGGGAGAACAAACAACACACGCTAAAAATATAGTAAGCAAGCAAGCAAACAAAACCTTCTCACAATGAGCACACTATTTTGTGATGAAATCCAATGTCGCGGGAACAAAGTAAGAAGGGGATGAGATAGAGCGGGTGGAAAAGTTACATTGATGACCTGCTTAACGGACTTAGACCCTGGTGCAAGCTCCCACACATAATCGTGGGTATACCCTCCAAGGAGCCCGAGTGATTCTGGCCAACGTCGATTCCAGGTACCGTGAAGACTTGCCCCTCCACAGTCACCTTGTGTAAAGACCCTAAAGAGATAGGCCAGTAAGGTTACCAACTACAACAATGATGCCTGGGGAAATAGTCGACAGTCCGATCCACGTGCAAGGGCAAGGTATCTAGCCCGAAATCAACTTGAAAGGCTTCCACTGATCATTGTGGGTATACCTTCAAGTGACCCCCATAATACGCGCAATATCTACACCAAGACCAACAAAGCAGGGTGAGTAACTCTGCTAGTCTCAATGCGACCTCATGATTGACCCTCGTGTGAGAAGGGCTTCCCAGGACAAAATGCAGCAATTGGATTTCACCGCTCCCTAAAACAAGATCCTATGTTTGTTTGCAGCTTTAGAAATTTATCTTTCACACCTATTCCAAATCCCTACAACTAATCTAATGTAGGTTTGCTACTATAAAATGTAAAAATGTCTAATCAATTTTAGTTTAGAGCTTAATTTTTAAAGTTGTTGTTACTCAAAAGGAAAATGGCGTGGACAATATGGTGTTTTGACCGAATCGAAATTTATGCAAAGATATGAAGATGCAATATTTTCATTTCGATGAAAACTATGTCATGAGACAGAGAAAACATTCATCATTCCATATGCACAATGTCCCAAAATGTCAAAAAAAATGCAATTCCGCTACTTTAAATGCAAGCATTCAAGGAAGACAATAAAATGCGAAGAAGAATCCAAGAAAATATAGGGAGAATAGAGAAACCACTAAAAACTTAATTTCTTGGGAAAATGACCTCAAAGATCAAATGGAAAGGTGCATAGATATTTGAATTTCCTCACAAAATCTTCTACTCAATTAGATAAATGAGAAGAAAACAGTAAGTTGACTCTAAATCAACAAAGACAAAGAGTGAATTGTAGGTAAGGAAGAAAAATGTCAAAATTCCAAACAAAAGGTGATCAAGTCTTAGAAAGCAGAGTGTTGAAGGCCAAATCAAGGATGTAATGAGATGATAAGACTCTGAGCAAGTGCCAAAAAAAAAAATTGAACTTTAGAGAAGGAAACCCTAAAGGATTTTGCATAGAAAAGGGGCAATGCTCTCGTGTAAGGGGCACCAGAGCATTCCAATGCCCTGTGTAATCCTAGTAGGGAGCGCCAACGCTTTGGTAAAAAGGGTAGGGGGGATTTGGCCTCTAAAAATTCAGAAAAAATGCCCAGAAAGTCAAAGAATCAAGCAAACTCAGTGAATCAATTTGAAGGTGATGAAATCAAGAGCCAATCAATCAGATCTAAGAATCAAAGACAGTATGGAGAAGGTCAAGAAGTGGGCAAAGGACCAAAACAAGATCTAGGAAAGGAAACAAAAATCAGATCTCCTCCCCAGTGGAGTCACCAATTTCTGTTATAGGTGAATCCTCCTGCGGACAAGAGGATTCCCTCTTGGTATCTAGACCCCTAAAACCAAGACAGAAAGGGTGCTATCATTGGTCACTGACATCCTTTTATATATAATTAAGCTAATGAATGAAGAGGAATAAGAAAAGTGTACCTTTTTAAATGGCGTTTGTCCTCGCAAAGTCCAAGTTGAGATTCAATCCCAAGCTCCTCAATAGGTCATGCAGAACAAACAAAGATACAACAAGCTTCTTATTCTACTGATATTAGCTCAAATACAGGTCTATCTATTGAAGACAAGTTCATGTGGAACAAACATAAACTTGAAAGAAACAAGCCAAGAATGTATGTATATTTATGAGAACAAGTGAAGAGTACTTACAATCCTCTGATAAAGGTGCAACAGCTTCTTCCAACTCTCCTTGTCCAACCCCGTTTCTCAAGTAATCTACACTGATTATGCTTCAATGGCATCTCACTTATGGGATCATAAGTTTGGTGTAATTCTCAATCTCCATATCTCTTACTGTATGTTGCCTATGAGATCATAGGTTTCATACCTCCAATCTTTTCATGTCTCTTTCACCATGAGAAGGCCTCCTTATATAATCTTGGAGAGACCCAACCACTTGAGAGATATTTGGGATAAGTTGAGGATTCCTCTCCTTCAGTTGTGGATTTTCCCTAAGATCGTTCCTTGAACTCATATTCGAATCCAACCAACTTCAGAGATTGAGGGGATTCTTCCCTGATTTATCTCAACAAACCAAAATTTGCTCAGGAAGGGTAGCGCTCCCCCAAAAGGGTGCACAGAGCGTTTCAATGCTCCCCCAAAGAAGGCTAAGGAGCGTCGGTGCTCCCTGACAGTGGGTAGGGGAGCGTTGCCTTCCAAAAATCATTTTTAAGTATTTTTTTCAGTGGAAAAAGGCTTGTACTCCTTGTCAAGTGATTTCTCCTCTTCAAAACCAGTCTTTGAGGTGTCTTAAGTTTCCCTGTGATGTCGTTAGATACACGACATAGGAAAGATGGCATTATGACATTTGCGACACTTGCAACACTTGTGGTCAATATGAGACACTTGTGGACAAGATGCGACACTTACAACACTTGTAATGACGACACTTGTGACACTATTGAAGTGAGTAATTTTGATTTGTAACACCCTTGGCGACAGAGTCGTTCTTGCAAAAGCAGTACTTCAGAGTATTCTTATTTATTGGCTCAGCTTAGTTAAAATTCCTTCAACCTCCCTGCATCGCATCAAACAATTAATCACAAACTTCATTTGGCGAGGTCCAGGAAATCAAATGGTTTCCACCTAGCTAGTTGGAAAAAGATAGCACTCCCAAAGGATTGTAGAGGATGGGGATTAAGGAATCTAAAGTGGTTTTCCCAAGCACTTGCAACAAAATCATGTTGGAGAGGCCTCTTTGGAAGTGGACTGTGGAGTACAGTGTTGCAAAAGAAATATCTGAAGGGAATTGATGTTCCCTCCTAGATTAAAACAAATAAATTCAACTTCCCTACTACTTCCATCATTTGGAGGAACCTTATGACAACTCTTCTTATCATTCTAAGGTGGATAGCATGGACTGTAGGAAGCAGTAATCAAATTTCTCTTGGCCTTGATGCCTTTATCGGAGGTAATGACTTGCTTTTTTGTCCCCAACACTCATTTCTCATATTCACAGTTTGAATTTATTCACTCTTGCCCAAGCAACCCATCCTAATGTTACAGCCTCCCCGAATGTGTGGTTCGATTCAAAACAACTAAAGATAATTGGAGATCTTGCTATAGAATGGGACTCTTTCGTCCTTGACCTTCTAACAAATGGCATCACATTAATTGATTCCAATGACCAACTATTCTGGTCATGGAATCACTCACTGGGCACTGTTCCCGTCAATTCAACTTATCAGTCCATCATTTATACAAATTACAAGGATGAGAAGCGGTGGTGGTATAAAGCCATCTAGCTGGTAAAAGTCCAGAGTAAAATTACTTGTTTTATATGGTTATGTTTAAAAGACAACATACTTTCAGGGGCCAATTACCAACACAGAGGGGGAATTGGGCCTAATGCTTGTAGTTTATGCCTAAATGTTGAAGACACAACAAAACATATATTCACATCATGCAAAGTCTCAAAATCTTTATGGAAAGAGATCCTCTCTCAATTGATGATACATGATGATTGGGGAGACCAGAATTTGGAAGGAAATCTACTCAACTAGTTTTTTCGACACCCAAAGAAGAGACACATCCCTTTCATGGTGATATGCGGCATTTGGAAATATAGGAATAAGATATTATTTGAAAATTGGAATAGACAAGATTCTTCCATAGCAAAAAAATATTTTTCTATCTATCCAAGAAATACAAGAAAATACAAAGCCTGATAGGTTGGATTCCATTCTAAGTCCAATCTATTTTGATGAATCTCCAATTGGCTTCTTTGATGGGGCTTCTTCAGGAAACAGGTGTGGCATTGGTTTAATTATCAAACTCAGCAATGCACACAACTTCAAATATTTTTTTGCAGGAGGAGAGGGAAACAATATGAAAGTAGAACTTTTAGGACGTTGGGGACTTTTACATTTGGCTACACTTCTTTCTCTGAGCAGGTTAATGGTAGATGGTGATTCTAAAACTACTTTTGAATGGATCAAACGTGTCTCAAGACTCAATTGTATTTACCTTAGGCCTTGGCAACATAAAATCAAATCACTTCAAGAACAATTTGAAAGTTTAAAATACATTCATGTGCACATAAACTTCAACCATATCATCAATCAACTCTCAAAACATGCACTGGGTTGCTCCCCTGGGTGGCTCTTCCTTGAGGAGCATTTAGATGGAGCAACAGTGCACACAACAAAAACTCCCTCTGTTCTAGTCTCATTATGTTTTCTTCAGATCTTAGTTTTTGATATAAGACAATGTTATGATGAAGTAATTAAGTGGACAATAAGACATTATCCAGGATGAAATAGTTATATATGTTTTGTAGTAAAGCTACTTGAAACTTTTGATTTTCTCATGACTTTATTGAAAAATATAGAGTCAAAAGTAGATTGTTAAAATATATGTACTTATGATAGTTTCGCTTGATTCTCAATAGAATAGCAGTGAAACTTTTTTCTTCGTGAAAAAAAAAAGTATCCTCCTTTTTGCAAACTTGTGTAATAAACTCCCGGTTTTTAAATATTACAAAATAACATAAAAGTAAATGTAATATTTCCCGGTTTTTAAATATTACAAAATAACATAAAAGTAAATGTATTATTTACATTGTTGCATATATATATATATATATATATATATATATATATATATATAATGTTATTTTTATTAAAGAAAATAAAGTATATAGATGAATTGTAAAAAGGTGAACCTTCTTCACTTTTTCTTTTTCCTTTGAATTTGGTCAAACCTTATAAAACATAAGGACCAAAATTGTACGTGCATCATGGTGGATATTTCTCACATTAATGATCTGACCATTACATCTACAACACATGGTGTGTCGAGAGAATGTCATATTCGATTTTATGATGTCTAACCTGCCAGAAAAATTGAAGGCGTTTGACCTATGGTTCACAATGCATGACTTTAATGTGGATCTTCAAAAGGATAAGATTTCTTCATTGATCCAACAACTATTAGCTCAGTCGTTGAAAACACTAAATGGGGTGTCATCGCCACCAATTTAATGGTGTTCTTTACTATATCTGTGTGAAAGAAGTTCAAGTCAAGAGTGACAAGCCGAACACAACCATGAAAAATTACTCTAACAAGACAACTACAACAACTACAACTAGAGGAAATCTCAAACAAAAGGTCGATAAATACAATGTTAACAACGTTAATTGGAAACAATCAATCGGTTGATGTAGGAAATAGCATTAAAGATAGGCACAACCTCCATCACCACAACAACAATACTAATATATTGGATAAGATATTTAGTGCTAGATTGAGAAGACAAAAATGAACACTTTAGTTTTAAGAATTCGAAATCAAATAGAAAATTGAAATAAAAAGAGAGTACCCAAACCCAAGAATGAAGTAACTCTAATACCAATGATGTCTCTAATACCAATGATGTCTATTTAACCACTTATGAAAAAAGTTCAACACAAGAGTGCGAAATAAAAATATTTGATTGAATTTTATTAAGCCAGATACAAGTTTATATAGCTTTACATAAAGAAAACTAACTCAACAGATTTGGAGAGAAATGATTAACTAGATCGTAAGAATTAACAATTAAGCACAATAATAGAGATAGTTGGAGAAACATGGAACTTTCTAAATTTCTATTTCACATGATGTATCTCCGTTCTAATTTAATTGGATGAAATTCTAGAAATTTAGTGTATTCATATCATTTTATGATTGATTTTGCAGGTTATTTAATTTGACTTTTTTCCTTTTATTTAAAAAAAAAGATATTTTATGATTAGTGATCTCACATTAAAACCATAAGTAACTCACCACTATCTTTTATAGTTCAATGCTAAAACCATATTTGATATCATATACAATAGTACTCCACCTGAAAGCACTTCTCACACACAATACTCCACCTAAAAGCACTTTTCACACACAAGTTTTAGTAGTTTATAGTAAATAAATATAATCACCATATTTGATATCATATACAATAGTACTCCACCTAAAAGCACTTCTCACACACAATTTTTAGTAGTTTATGTAAATAAATATAATCACCATATTTGATAGTACTCCACCAAAAAACACTTCTCACACACAATTTTTAATAGTTTATGTAAATAAAAATAATCAATAATTTATATAGTGTCTTATTGAAACTACTATCTCATAGCCATACGATATTCAGATGAATCAACATAACTACCAACTTGTTTCCATAAACACTCAATAGTTTATGAATTCATATTCCAACTTCATTAGAAAAATTAGGTATACAAGGGTGCAGTGCATATACATAATTTGTATATCCCAACAACTTTTAACAAAGATAATGCCTCTTTGTCACTCTTACTAAAAAAACATTGGACTAACAAAGTTAAGTACATATGCATAGATGTATCCTTCAATAATCAACCCCTAACGAATTACAAGCAAAACTACTCAATTTTTTTAGGTGGTTTTAAATTTGTCAAAGGAATACTTGTAATTATAATGAATATATGCTCATGACGAATTTTAATTGATGTCTCATTACAAGCAAAACTACTCAATTTTTAACGTGGTTTTAAATTTGTCAAAGGAATACGTGTAATTATAATGAATATATGCTCATTGTTTTTGGATGAATTTTAATTGATGTCTCTTGTTGGCCTTGCTTTACTATGACTTTCAAGAAACCAATGGATACCTCCTTGCTATTCAAGAAGTTACTCTAGTTTATTAATCCTTTGAACTTGCACTAGAATATGTTCGGATAGGTGTGTCATACACCTTACAGTTTTATAGTGAAGTAGGTAATGATTGTTGAGAAGTAGTAGGGAATAAATGCAAAAAAATAGCAAAGAATAAATGTTGAGTAATAGCAGTGAATAAATGAAGGTTACTAGCAGGCAATTAATTCCAAGTAGCAAAGGTTGTCCCATTAATTGTTGGTGTTTCCAACATGTAGAATTGGAAAACAATAAATGATTTATCATTTTTTTATGTTTATTTATTGAGTGCTAGGGTTGGAGGGAAATAGAGTGTGAGTTTTACCTTACTGTTATGCTACTGAAATTTATTTAGAATCCTTATTCTACTATTGAACACTCTTGTTGAGAGCATGAAGAATCTATAATGTATTATAACCATGTAGTTGGTGAATAATACATTAAGTGTGCTTTAGAGTGTGGGGTTTTTCTCCTGAAAGGATTTTCCCTAGGAAATCATTGTCTAATGGTTGTATGTTTATGTGTTGTTTATTACTATAACTGTGTTTATTTAATTTCCACACATTCTTCTCTCATTGATTAGTGTAGGAAGCGTATTTTGCATCTTGGCTTTCTTTCATTTGGTATTAGAGCATGATCACCTTGGATCCAAAGTGTTAGGGACACAGTTTCTCGATCTAATTTTGTTTTGAGTGGGATCTTGCATGGAAGGAAATCTTGTTGCAGGGAAATGGTGAGCATGTCTAGTTTTAATGGAACTAATTTTGAGTTGTGGAATCTTAATATGGAGGATCTTCTCATAGATCAAGATATATGGGTTTTAGTATCTAGAACTAAACCCATTGGTATGAAATATGAAGAGTGGGTGGTGTTGGAGAGAAAGGAAAGAATCCTTCTCGGGATCTATTTGGACGATTCAGTATTAATGAACATTTTTGAAGAAAAACACCACAACAAATCTATAGAAGAAGTTGGGGGATTTCTATCAAGTTAAATCCTTGGTTGATATTTTTTGTCTATGGAAATAATTGTTTTCCTTCAGAATGGGTGATGGTGATTCTATAACCAAATACTTGAATGAATTTAACACTATTGTGACCTAGTTGATCTCATTTGGAGAAAAGATGGATGAGGAGGATCATTGTATGACCCTTGTGTGTTCTTTTTTGGATTCACGAGACAACTTGGAAATGGACATTGGAAGCATTGTAAAGACATTTGTGCTCGATGAGGTTGTTGCTACTTCACACTTAGAGGAGGTGAGTCAAAAAGCTTTTGTATCAACCAATGAGACCTTGTTTTTTCATGGAAGATTGAAGGAGAAATTAAATAAGAGAGAAAAGAGTATATCCAAATCCCATGGGAGACATATGTTTCCTATAAAGTCCAAGGAAAAGTGTTGGAATCATGGCAAGGTAGGGCATTTCTAAAGAGATTGGTTGAAGGAAGAGGAAAAGAAGAATACAAATGATTATGATGATGAGTCCAAAAAATATTCTCTAGAGCATGGTGGAGATGCCTTTATTACTACTTTGGAAACCCATAGAGGCCAAAGTGTGTGGTTGGTAAACTTCAGATCTTCCTTCCATACAACTAGGACCAGTTTTCGGTGTATGAGAGATATGATGGTGTGATGGTATACCTCGGTGATGAATCTCCTCTCAATATAGTTAGCCATGGTAGAGTCTTGATCATATTCCTTGATGGTAGAGTGAAAGGGATCGTTGAAGTTTTGAACATTTCAGGTATGGAACAAAGCTTACTATCAGTAAGAAAACTTAATGGTGTAGGTGTGTAGGTCATTTTATTTGATAAATTTTATATGATTGTTTGAGGAGCTATGATGCTCACTAAGGTTGTTCGTGTGGGCACTTTGTTATAGATTTATTCATGCACCATTTAGTGTAATAGTTCTTCAATTTATGCATTGGACATCTATAAGATCCACACCTTCACAATTATAACCTATATATACTTTTGATGGTCATGCTTTTGGGGTACCTAAACAAGCTCTCACTTCAGAAAGAAAGTTACATGTAGACAAGACAATGATATGGCACCAAAGATTTTTCCATATAGGTGAGAAGGGCGTACAAGCCTTGAAAAAAAAAACTTGTTGATGAATTGAATGGTTGTCCCCTTGAGTTTGATTTTTGTGATAATTTCATATATGAAAAATAGAAATGTGTTAAATTTTTCTAGTTCTCACAAATATTATGGGTTGTTTGAATTAATTCATTCCTGTGTATTTGGTCCATTTAAAGTTCCTTCAATTTCTATAGATTTTTATTATGTGTCATTCATTGATGATTATTCTAGAAGGACATGGGTATATTTTCTTAGAACTAAATATAAGGATTTTATTTGGTTTAAGGAGTTTAAATATCTCTTGGAAAATAAGACTGGTAGGAAGATTAAGGTGTTGAGGACTAATAATGGAAATGAGTTTTGTTTAGAAAAGTTTTATATGTTTTGTAAGGATAATGACATTGAAATTCTAAGACAACTTCATATACCCCTCAGCATAATGGAGTTGCATAATGAATGGACATAATGTTGATAGAGAGATCTAGGAGTTTGCTTAGTTGGTTGAATTACAAAATAATTTTGAGGAAGAAGTGGTTTCTACTACATGTTACTTGATTGCAATGTCTCCCACATCATCTCTTGTGGATAAGACCCCTACGAAGGTTTCGACGAGAAAGAACCCATCACTTCATCATCTTCTTGTTTTTGGTTGTGAGGCATATGCTCATGTTCCTAAGGAGAAGCGAACGAAGTTGGATAGAAGGATGTGAAATGTATATTCATTTGTTATGGTATTGGTTTGAAAAGGTACATGCATTGGGATCCTATGGATAGAAAATTTTTGCATAGGAGGAATACTATTTTTAGACAAGTTAATCCTTCTTCCACATTGGTGCATCCATAAGAGGATGAGAAGAAGTTAGTGCTACAACTACCACCCAAGACCAAGAAATCTAGACCAAAAAATAAATGAGAAGTTCATGATGGTCTTGATGATGACTATGGTTTAGAGAGTTCATAAGAGGAGGAATAAACTCCACCTAAAAATTTAAGTAAGTCCACTCAGAAAAATAAAGAAACCAAATAGGTATAATTACAGTCTGTTTAATTTCATGTGTATATTTGCATTATTTTCTAACACTTATGAGCCTAAAACTATGAAAGAAGCAATGCATAAGAAATATAAGGAGTCTTGTGGATTGGCCATGGATGAGGAAATGACTACACTTAGAAACAATGATACATGGGACTTGGTATTGTTTCTTGATGGGAGAAAACACATTGGATGTAAATGGGTGTTCAAAAATAATACCAGACAGATTAGATGGAAATGTTGAGAAGCATAAGGAAAGGTTGGTTACAAAATGATATTCTCAGGTTGTTAAGTTAACATCTATTAGGATCATATTATCTACAGAAACTATTTTTTATTTAGAGAGAGAATAGATGGATCTGAAAAAAACATTTCTACATGGTGACTTGAAGGAGGATATATATTTGACACAACTAGAAAACTATGTTGAAAAAGGTTTGAGAGTCATTGGTTTGCAAATTAAAAATGTCTTTATTTAGTCTTGAACGATCTCCCAGAGTGTAGTACATAAATTTTTATTCTTTTGTGTTGGGATTGGGATTTTTTAGATCCAAATCAGATCATTGTGTGCATTACAAACACGATGGTTCCCATTTCCTTGTTATCACTATATATGTAGATTATATGTTATTCTTTGGTAGCATTAAGGATGTGATTCACAATTTTAAGTCTAAGGTTTCAACACAATTTGATATGAAGGACTTAGGGGTTGTAAAATATATCATAGGAATGGAGATTAGGAGAGATAGACAAAATGTAAAGATTTGGTTGAGTTAGAGTAAGTATGCAAACTCTGTGCTACAACACTTGCATGAAAAATTGTAGACCATTAAGTGTTCTGATTTATGTGGGAACTAAGATTTCAGTTGAGCAGTGTCCTACAACACCCATAGAGATGGAGGATATGGATTATGTTTACTATCCTAGTTTTGTTGGTAGTTTGATGTATGTTATGGTGTGTACTAGACCATGCATTGTCCAAGAAGTGGAAGTCTTGATTCTATTGACAACTAATCCTAAACATGAACATTAGGATCGATTAAAGAGGGTATTTAGGTATTTGTAAGGTACTTATAAATATTCAATTTTCTATCATAATTATGTTTCAAGGAACCCACACTTAGTGGATATATAGGGTTATGTGTATTATGATTGGGAAGGGGATGTAGATAGAAGGAGATCTCCAAGAGGATACGTGTTTTGATCACTTTGTGGAGAAGTAAGTTGAATGAGAAAGTGACAAGTTGTGGTCACTTTATCCACTATAGAGGTTAAGTATATGGAAGCTACTCATACCTATAAGGAGACCATTTGGATTATGAAATTGTGTTCATAAGTAGGGATAAGTTAGAGAGTTATCATAGTTCAATGTGATAGTAAGAGTCCCATTTTCCTAGCTATATATATATATATAGTACTATTTCATTCGAGACATGGTATAGGATTGAAAGGTGATATTACAGAATGTTGACACTTTGCATAATGTTGCATATGCATTGATAAAATCAGTGAAAATAGGTAAATTCAAGTGGTTCCATGAGTTTATGGGTCTTATGGCCCCTAGAAATTAGCTCACATTTTCATGCATTTTCCCTTATACTCTTGCAAGGTATATGAAAAGTGGGATAACAATGGGATAGGTGTGCCATACACCTTTTAGTCTTGTAGTGGATTAGGTAATGATTGTATTGAGGCCACAACACCCCCCCTTTAATTTTGTTTTTACAAGAAAAAGGGAAGGACCCCCCTATTAAAATTAGAATTCTAATGCCTAATCATCTACTACTTGAACTTAATGTTAATTCTTTATCTACATTGAGGGAGTTGGGGGTTTGATCATGATTTATGATTGTCTTTGATGGAGGTTGATTATTCCTTTTGATATTTTATGTCTTCACGATAGTGGGAAGGCACAAAGTTGAGTGAGCCCAAGACGACTATTTGTGAGCATGTCATATGAAAAATAATGATAATCTCTCTGAGGCGGGTATACCCATGCTCGGGATAAACTAAGCATGGAGGCCAATAAAGTACATTGCAGATCCATGTCATATAAAATAATGATGACTACGAGACAAATGAGAATGTTTATGTAGCCACGAATAATACACAACAAATCTACATCTCTAAATCATCTGAAGAGATACAAATACAATGTATATGCATATTCAGGAAGCATCAATGCCTGTAGTTGGAGGTAGTAGCTTCATAGATCAAGCAATATATTCAAGGTCTTCCAAACTCAGGTAGGAGTATAATAGTAGTGAAAGACTCACTACCCTAAGGTATTCGACAAACTGTCATGGAAAGAATGGAATAAATTGAACAACAGGTACCGAACTTCGTTGATTCTGAATATGAACTTGACTGAATTCTCGGGATGGATGACTCATGAAGATCAAGAAACTAATTTCAGAATGGATGACTCAAGTTAGAAAACTCCCCTTGGAAAAAATCACGACAAAATGATGAGACTCAGGAAGCACATTATTGACATAAGTCTGTGACATAGGAGGCACCACAAACTCTCCATATGTTTGGAAGAGTAACCAAATGGAGGAGGACACAACTCTATGTAACGAGAACAATTTCCTAAGGTCATACTAGATCACAATTCTTGTAGAACAAATGAAAGGATATGCTTTGTCCAAGGGAGACTATCTTACTGCTGATAAAAGAGAATGTATATCACATCCCCTCTTTTTGGAATGTATATCAAATCTCAAACCTTTCTTTCCTCTGTACGTCAATCTTTCGAAGTTGACAATCCACTAACATGTGTCCCTCTTGGATTAACAGTCAAGATATCCTTTAGGTCTCTGGACTCCAGAGATTTCAAATATCAACTTCTCGTTTCTTCTGACTGGATATCTTTCGAAATGGAAGATCTGTTGACATTTGTCCTCTTTAATCCAACGACCATCCTCTGCTCCGTAACTTCTCCCTTCGGCATTCT
>SNQJ01S0006621.1:54207-66914 GCA_010110895.2 Picea sitchensis
AAGGTGGGTGGCCACCGATATCCATCTGGATCAGGAACCTTACTTCTTTCTCAACCATGCTACAAGAGAATCTCCTAAGAAGAATGCACCTCCACTCGTGCTTTCCCTTTCATCCACACAGTTAGCCCAATCAACATCTGAATAGACTGAAAGTTGAAAGTTCTAATTCCTAGGATACCATAGTTCATTGTTCCTTTCAAGTATCTGAATATTCTTTTGAAAACTAACAAATGACTATGTTTAGGTGTAGCCTGATACCTTCCTACCATTCCAACAACATGCATTATGTCTAGACAGGAGGCTGTGATGCACAATAAGCTTCCTATCATAGAACTATATGAACTCTGATCAACATCAGGTGAGTCATCATTCTTGCTTAACTTGCATCCAGTGACCATAGGTGTGCTCATAGGTGTAGAATCTTTCATTTGAAACCTTTTCAACATTTCTCTTAGATATTTCTCCTGAGAAATAAATATTCCTTCAGACCTCTGAGTAATTTTCAGATCGAGAAAAAAGGATAGTTCCCCTATAATAGACATTTCAAATTCAGACTACATGGCAGAAGAAAACCATTGTACCAATGAAGAATTATTTCTTCTGAAGATGATGTCATCTACATAGACCAACACAATGAGAAAATCATTACCCTATATTTTGATATATATATTGTTGTCAATTGTTCCTCCCTTGAACCCTTTGTCTTGAAGATACTTATCTAGTCTATAATACTAGGCACGAGGAGCTTGTTTCAACCCATATAAGGCTTTCTTCATCTTCTAGACAAGGTCCGGTTTATCTGACAGTTGGAAACCCTTTGGTTTTTCCATATAGACTTAATCTTTTAGATATCCATTTAGAAATGATGACTTGACATCCATTTGATAGACTTTAAACTGTTTATGACAAGCATAGGCAATAAACATTCTAATAGATTCTAATCTTGCTATGGGTGCAAATGTTTCATCAAAATCCAATCCTTCTATTTGAGCATATACTTTGCAGACCAATCTAGCCTTATTTCTTATAATATTTCCTTGCTCATTCATATTGTTTTCGTAGACCCATTTGGATCCTATCACATTTTTATTTGTTGGCCTAGGAACGAGTTCCCAAGTGTCATTCTTTTCAATCTAGTCCAGTTCCTTATTCATTGATTCTAACCAATTTACGTTTTTACTGGCTTCATTAAAGTTCTTAGGTTCCACTATGGATATGAAGGCTATATGTGATTTCTCGATGTCTTTGATTATCCTTCTCCTGGTTTGTACACCTTTGTCTTTCTCACCAATTATTTGACTTTCAGAATGATTCTTTTGAGTAATTCTGGAGGAAGGATTTGATATTGATTGTTGTCCCGAGTCTTCTTGTGTGGATGTCTCTTCTCCACCTGATTCATCATCTTCTTGTGACTCTGCTATTTGTTGTTCTTTAACTTCATTATTCTCATCATCTTTTTCATCTGCCTTAGTGCTTATTCTCCGTTTATCTTTTACAGGAGCTTCTTCATCAATTCAAACATCAATACAGTCTACTAATTTATGCATTATTTTGTTAAAGCATCTATATCCTTTACTGTTCATTGCATATCCTAAGAAGATACCTTCATAAGCTCTATTATCAAATTTTCCGAGATGATCATCATTATTCTTGATGTAGCATTTACTTCTAAATACTTTGAAGTGCTTGATTGATGCAGATCGACCAAACCACAAATCATATGGAGTTTTATCACTGTTCGGCCTTAGATGCACTTTGTTTAGAATATGAATGATCGTGTGAACAACCTCCACCTAGAAGGTTTGTGAAATGTCCCTTTCACTCATCATAGCCCTTGCCATCTGTTGAACTGATCTTTTTGGCATTCTACAACTCCATTTTGTTGAGGAGTACCTGGAATAGTATATTCTCTTTTAATTCCATGTCTGTCACAAAATTCTTTGAAATCTCTTGACATAAATTGTCCTCCCCTGTTTGAGTGAATTTCCTTTAACTTCCTTCCTGTCTGATTCTTAGCTAACGCCTTAAACTTTTTGAACTTCTCAAATGCATCAGATTTTTCTCTCAGAAAGGCAACCCATGTAAGTCTGAAGAAGTCATCAATGACTAGCATGAAGTAACGTTCTCCTCCAGTTCCTTCCTTTCGCGATGGTCCACACAGATCCATATGAACAATTTGAAGTGGTTTCTCTGAATATGTGAAACTCTTCTATTTGAATTGAGCACGAGTCAACTTCCCCATTTTACAGGATTCACATATAGAGTTATTAGGCTTAGATATTCTTGGAAGGTCTTTCACAGCACCTTCATTATTCAATTCGACAATATGATCAAAATTCAGGTGTCCAAGCCTTCTTTTCCATTTCCAACTTTCATCAAATTTGCTTAAATGAAATTTCTCCTTATCTTCCTTCAGAACATATACATTGTTTTCAGTTCTAACCCGTTTTGCAATCATCTCTCATGTGTTTATTGTCTTTATTTTACAATTCTTGGCAATGAAAGTGACTTCACATCCTCTGTCACATATTTGACTGACACTAAGAAGATTATGCTTTAAACCATCAACAAATAATACATCTTGATATTTTCTTCTTCCATTACTTAAGCTTACTAGACCTTTACCTCTGATCTTTCCCGGAGCATCATTTCCAAAGGTCACACTCGCGGATTTATTTTCTTTGACTAATAGGAACTTACTTTTGTCACCTATCATATGACTGGAGCATCTGCTACCAATATACCAGGTGTCTTTTCGTCTTTGAGATGACAACACTAATCCACACTTGTTATCTTCATTCTTCTTCCAAACCTTGACATTTTCATCTCTGTGATTTGAATCTGGATTATAGTTTTTTAAGCGACAGTCTGTAGCTTTATGTCCATAATTATGGCAAATGTAACATTCTGGTTCATTGATAAAGGATCATAACGATTGCTATGTGTAATCTGTGTCCTTTTCCCAGCCATCACATGATTTGTAGTTTGTGGTTGTTTGTTACTTGGCTTCCTCATTCTTTGTTGTGGCAGATATTTATTCCTTGGTTGTCTTGATTTCTCATGTCTAAATCTTAAAGAATAATTTACAACTTTGTGGCCAAAGTTTGAGCAATAAAAAAAATATCCATAGAAAAAATCTTTGTACCTGGAAACTGGTTGTCTTCTTTGAGCAGGTCGATTTCTCCCATGCTGATGCTTTCCTTGAGAAAAGGGTGTATTATTTATTTGTTCTACAGATTCAGTTCTGGTATCTTTTCCTTCACTCCTCCTTGGGGGCTGATTCTCTTTCTTTTGTTTCTGCAGGTTTTTTGTTGTCAATGGTTGTAGATTTGACAAACTTCATGGATTTCGTGTGCTTGGCTGACCACTACTTGATCCCTCTTCATAAATCAAACTAGTTTTCAACTTTCAATTCCTTTGCTGATTCAAAATGGAGGCTAATCCTTCTGAGGCTTTAATACTTGTCAGATTTTGATGATATAAGGCTTGAAATTTCTCTAGATCTTTTCTGTCAGTCACTAATTCAGCTTCCAATTTTTCACCTTTTTTTTCAACTTCCTTCAATTATTTTTTGAGAATGTATTCAATATTCTTATCTTCTTCTAACTTAACCTTCAACGGAGAAATTTATTCAAATGGTTCATTGCATGTTTTCTCATACCTGAGCAGTAACTGTTTTTCTTTTATTTTCTTTTCTCTGAGTTTATCAATCTCTTCTATGGCACTGACAAGTTCTCCTTCAAGATCTACTACTGATTCACAATAAACAAACTCACTTCCTGTATATTCCGTGTTTATATCTTCTAAATCTATTATCATGATATCATTTATTTTATATTCAATAGAAGAGTCACTGCTTTCATCATTTGAGGGATCATCATCATTGTTTACACAAAGGCTTTTCTTCTTAAAATTATTCTCTTTATAGACCTTCTTCTGTTCGTGCTTCTCTTCATCGTCATATGTCTGATTCTTTATTTTGTAAGGACACTTAGATGAAAAATGACCTATCTACCATAGTTGAAACATTTGAAGGGTAGTTTACCTTTGTATTTTCCTGATCCTTTATTCAGTCTTCTCACAAAATTTTCTTCAATCTCATCTATATTGAAGTCTGTGTTTTTCTCTACTTTAAAACATGCCTCTCTTGTAGTGGATTTACCTTTGGTGATTCTCATGTCATAAGAAGTTATTTCCTCTATAGCAAAGACCTTTGAGTGAAATCTATCAGGAAGAGATATTAATATTTTCTGGACTAGAAAAGATTCATCTATCATTTCACCTAATCCTTTCATAGTGTTGACAAGTTCTTCTATACGTAAGAAGTAATTACTGATAGTTTCATCTTCATCCATCTTTAACTGCTCAAATTTTAGTCTGTGAGTTTGAAGTTTTGCGTCTTTCACATTTTCATTACCTTCGTAACTACTTATCAGCTTGTCCCACATAACTTTTGCTGAATCACAGTGCATGACTTTGAAAAACTCGGTTCAACAAGTCCACTGAGGATGGCATTCATTACTTTTTCATTAAAGCTAAACTCCAACTTATCATCTTTTGAGGCCAAGACTATAGGCTTCACATATCCCATTTCAACAACATCCCAAACATCAACACCCAAAGACATTAAATGTGTTCTCATTCTTATTTTTCAGAAGGCAAATTTTTTTCCATCAAACAGAGGGGGTCTATTAGTTGAACTTCCATCATGACTAGTCATGTTCAAGCTTATGGATCTACCTTTAATTAAAGGCACCGACTCTGATACCAATTGTTGGAAATATAATTGAGAGGGGGGGGGTGAATCAATTATGTATATAAGCTTGAAAATTTTCCTGTTATTTTCTGACTCTTTCTAGATTATTATTTAATGTGCTGTTGATAACTTAACATGTATAGATATACAATATTTGATCAATCACACAGAATAGACAGGGACACTGATTTTCATGAGGAAACCCATAAGGATGAAAACCTATTCTTCTTAGGATGTCAATCAAGCTCCAACTTTCATGTACATCACAGTCTTTGAGCTCCAACTCAAATATGAGGCTACAACCTCTGATAGCAAGATACAACTTGCAAAGAGCACCAACTCTCAGAATTCTCTAGCACCAACTAGATGGAAGCACCAATTCCCATGTTTCTCTAGCACCCACTAGATGGAAGCACCAACTCCCAGAATATCTTCTAGCACAAACTAGAATCTAGAGGACTGCAATCCTCCCTAGAACCACCCTAACACCCTGATTGAATCTTACAAAAATTTACTTACTTTCTCTGTCTCTGGTATGGTCTGTTATAGCTCCATGTCTCATCTTCCTTCTTCAGCTTCTATTCTTTGTTCTGCTTCTGCATCGTTATTCTTCTATGCTCTGCTATGCTTCCTTCTGTGCTCAACACCACCTCTTGTTCAAATTCTCTTCTGTCTTTTATGCTCTTTGTTGCCTCTGCATACTCTTAACCATGCCATGGATCTCCCCTTCTGGTTATGCACTCCATCTCATCCTACCCACATGCATCACTTTCAGAAAATCTCACTATCTTCTCTGTTCTGCATGTCTTTCTCACATCGATCCCTGTGCTTGATCATCATTCCAACTCTTCATATTCTATGGTGGTTATCCTGAATCTGTTCATCATCAGTGGTCATTATCCAAAGATTCTTTGGCTTCTCTAGCAGTCGCAACTGTTCGTTTTCTCTGTTAGTTACAGCCAGTCACTTTTGGCTTCTTTGGCTTCTAAGCCCCTTCCTTCACATGACTGCTGGCTATGACCTGGGGCCAAGAACTTCTGGACTTCGCGTTTTGGGTATTTGGATGTGATCCAACCCTGAATTTCCCAACTAACACATGTCCCTCTTGTATTAACATTCGAGATCTCCTTCGGGTCTCCGGACTCTGGAGATTTCAAATCTCAACTTCTCGTTTCTTCTAACTGGATATCTTCTAAAATGGACGATTTGTTGACATCTTTCCTCTTTAATCCAATGGATATCCTCTGCTCCAGGACTTCACCCTTCGACATTTTCATATTTCAGTTTCTCCTCGCTCAAATTCCCTCAGAGCATTTTACCTAGAGCTTGCGATCTAGTGACACTTGTCCTCTCATAGATTGATGGCTCCCAGCTGCTTCGGTTGTTCGGGATTCGGCGATTTAAAACCTTTCTCCTTCACGTTTTCTTGGAGTATTTCTGTCCGAATGCATAATATTCTGACACGTACCCCTCCTGGCGATCAACGACCAGGGTATTCTTCGGGTCTTCGATGTTCGGGACTTCGGGAATTTAGTCTAATCGCTGGTGGTAAAAATCCTGAAGTAAAAACTACCGCAGTGACGTAACTTGTTTACGTCACTTGATGACATGGCATGCCCTGAGTAGCTGTCGCGTGTCACTCAGATTCATGATTTGCACGTACCTGAGATGTTGATTCAACTTGACACTTGTCATTATCTAATTTAGCCATGTGTCCTTGTTGACGTAGTCTTGCTGACTTGGATCTCCTCATGTGACACATGTTCTTCTCCTGGATTTAACGATTGTCCTAACTCCTGAAATATATCTTAGATTGATGGCTGAGAGCAACTTCGGACCTTCATCCTTCAAGAATTTGGGACTTTTTGTTTCCTTTCCAACCATAAACTCCCAAAGTGATTTGCTCCGTAGTTGTGGATCGTGTGCCACTTGTCAGTCTTGATGATGGATTATCCCTACTTACTTTGAGACTTCAGGACTTTGACAAGTCCACTTTCCTATGCTCATATAAAGGCTTAACCTTCGTGCATTTATCTTTGGATCCAACAACTGTTGATCCTCAATGCTCAGATCCAACGAATCACATATGTACTTCTCCTATGTGCTTCCTCTAGTCATTGGACGTTGATCTAATGGTCATCGCATTTTCTCCAGATCCGATGGTCCTTATTCATTTCATATTTTGGGCTTCGAGTAATTCGACTTTCAAGTTTCCAATTCTCCCGAAGTGAGATTCCTCGAACAGTAACCTCCTGACAACTTTTGACATGAAAAAAATGTTGTTCGTCGATCATGTTCTTAGATCGATGGCTCGATCTATCTATGGTGCTGCTCTTCTAGCTTATCCTGTCCTTCCACTTAGAATGATCCAATGGTTGTCGGGTATTCGGGATTGGTGATCCAATGACCACTGTCGTTCTTCCTCCTGAGCTTTCTTGGCTTATGCTCCACCTTTTGTTCTTGCCATCAATGACAAGCACACTCTTCATGTAAACATTCCAATAGAGACACACGATGCGATTACAACATGACACAATGAGACTCCTTCCATGTAAAGTTTTATGAGACTAGAGAAGGTAACTCAGTGGTTTTTCACTTTTAGAGAGTTTCGAAAACACTAAAAGAATACTCCAGAGTGATAGTTTTTGTAAAGTTAGTCTCTAGGGCCCAAAAAAGAAAAAAATCATACCGAGGATAACTCTTCTGGTCACTAGGGCCAGAGTATTCCTTCTTCGTAATTAGTCCAATCAGTCCAAAAAAGGGTTAACTTATACCAAAAGGACGTCTCTTCAAAACCATTTTAACGAGTGTGCTAGAGATAAGATCACTCGGCTATATTTATTATTTTAATGAGTTTGAAAAGAGATTAACTATGGACTCACTTCCTTTTTTGTAATTTAGTCTCCTGAGCCCGATTAAGACATGTCTCCCTAGGCGTACCTTTTTCCTGGGTAATCTATTGGCCGGAAAAAGGGTTAAACGTATGCCAAATAGATATTCCTTATGATCCAATTAACGAGTGTGAAAGGAAAAAAGTCACTCAATGATCTTTTCATATTTAGGGAGTCTGAAAAGAGATTAACTATGGACTCCAAGGGGTTTCCTTTTTCGCAGATAATCTCCAAGGTCCGAAAAAGAGATAAACCAAAAGTAGGGAGAATGGCCCTTTTTCACAAATTTAGTCCCTCATCCCGAAAAAGGGTTAAACTTACACTTGCGAATAATCTCCTAGAGAACCGTAGCTCCTAGGGCATATGTTTTTAATAAAAATATCCATCTGGACCAAAAAAGGGGTAAAATATCTCTGGACAAATGTGCCTTCAAATTTTAGTTTGACGAGCATGAAGGTCAACAAGATGGCTCAAGAATATTTTCAATTTTAGTGAGTCTAAAAAGATATTAAAGAAGAATCTATAAGGGATCCTTTTCTTAAGTAATTTGAACAAGGCCAAAAAGGATAAATAAATTCTCGTTAGATGTCGCTTTGAAATTTTAAGTGAGATTGAAAGACAACAAACCATGCACTTGGGGAGTCCCTCGGGTATAGGTCAGAAAATATATGAATAAGAAGGATGAGGATTCAACAAAAATTCATGGTGGGACTAAACAAGACTACTATGCCTATGAAGTACTTCGACATGGGCATCAAATGGAAAACAAGGCTCTAACTAGTATTCCCGTGGAAGGAAGGCTCTACCACATAAAGTACGACACACTTATCAAAAAGGAAGGTTAGAGTCACAATTTAGTGGGGTTGATCCTAAGGCCAGATGAGCCAGAAAACAAATAATGCAACAATGCAAGTAGGGAAACTTAAGATCACCTAACCTATATGCCAGTTTCTAGGTCAATACCTATCAAAATGGATTGATATGATGAACAAATGTCAAAGATAAAACATCTCCAAGATCCTGCATATAAGGCCAATAACACTCATCCAGAAGTTTAATAAATACAATATAGATAGAAAATTCAGAAAATAAGAGGTGCTATTGAATACAAAAGTTGAAAACAACAAACCTGGACTGTACAATATGGTACAAGGCACCGCAAAACCTTGCGACTCATGAATACTACTGGTTCAAGTAGATCCCAATGTCATTAAGATTTATGATCAGAATGAAAGGAATAACAAATTGAATATAATAACAAAGAAATATGGAGAACAACAAAAGATATCCAATGAACAATAAATTCTATTGAATAAATAAAATAGGTTGAAACTATAAAATTGCAAAACTGAAAAACAACTTGCTTGAATGGTGGTATCTATATCTTAGAAGATATGTGGCTGCTACATGAATCTGTCTAAGCATAATGATTAAAATGAGGCTCCAGATAAATTTTTAACATTGCTCATGAATGCCAAAAACCTAGACATCCAAAAACCTAACCCTAGGATATCAAACGCCAAAAGTTATGTGAGCCCCGATGGGTAAGTTGGTACCTCAACTTCTTGGGGTTGTAACGTTTGCATATGACCTCTGTTTAGGCATGTGGTAGCCCATTGGAAATGTATTATGCTGTCAAACACTGACTCCTACAATTTGACTATGGTAAGCCAAAAAAACATTGTTTAGGGCCCCAAAACGACCCCGGAAGTACAAAAAGATGTACTGACATCAAAAATTCCAAAATAACCCAGTTGGATTAGGTGGGAAGCCACCAATCTCCACCTAGAAGCTGTGTAGGGATTAAGACAACCCCGAAATTGTAGAACCCACAATTACAAAGAATTAGAGAAGTACATGTTGAACTAACAATTGTCAAGAGAAGCTAGTTGGAGTATGTGGGTGGCCACCAATATCCATCTGGATCACGCTGCTAGGCTCTGACCAAGAGTTTTTTCAGTATTCAACTTGGAAATTCTCCCAAAAGGGAAGAAAACACAAACCATGGTGTAAGTCTTCCCATGGTATAGAAACGATAGTCATGGCTTCAAGAATATCCTCATCCGAAGGCAACTTAATATCCAAGAAATAACGCGAATGAGGAGGATCGACAGTCCCAAAGGGAGAATAAAACTGACCATATTCCATATGATGATAGAGGTTTCATTCATGGTTGGAAGAGTCTATTAGTGAAGAATCAAAAGCACAAAGGCTTGAGGATCTACAAAAAGAGAGATCAGACTCGAAAGGAAACTCGAGATCACTCTGACCAAGAGGGGGAAGCAAGGCCTCCCATTCCTCCATTGGATAAACCAATGAATCAATTATTGAGACCAAGTCTCGAGAAGGAAAACATGAGTGAACAAGTTCTTTCTCAGGAGAAATTGAAGACCGAGGATAAGACACCACATAATTTATCTGTGGCGGGGTAGAGTCTACATGAACACTAGGAACATATAAAGGGGAATCCTAAACTAACACCGAATTAGGATGGTGATTATCAAATTCCAATTGGTCGATAGTGAAAATTCATCCATTGTGAGGGAAATGAATCACCCTAAAGAGCGTAGACACCACAAAAATTATAGCATATACATAATCACACTGAGAAGCATATTGAAATCTAACGAGCCTTGCACCACTATAACATTGACAAGAACAATATTCCCACCTAACAAGATAGGAAATTGAGTAAGAATCCCTAAATATTCACTAGGACGTATGTCAAAAGAAAATAGCTCATGCAAAAAAGACACAAGCTCAGGAGAACCCAAATCTTTCCAAGCCGAGGAGGATAAAATGCTTGTGGAGGCTCCTTCATCCACAATACATTAGTAAATGTTTTTTGAATTAACTTCAACCCTTATTTGAAAAGGTGCAGAAGAAGGAAGGTGAGGCTCAACAAGGTCATTCCAATCAAATGAAACCATCCTAGGACTTGGAGGGGGTGTGCTCGAAGTGAGCGGAATTCCCCCTTGTTTTTAAAGTACTAAACTAGAAATGCTAAACACATATTTGGTAGACACATCACTCCTAATCAGAAGAGTGGGATCAACCAATTATTTCATCGGCTTGACCACTTTGGTAGACTCAACACTCTCCAAGAGAAGAGTGGGATCGATCGAATATTTCATCGACACGACCACTTCCTCAAACACTAGTTGAGTAGGATGTGAGAAAACATGGTTTGAAGGTGCATCGCCTCCAAAAGAGTAGTGGGGTCAACCAAATGTTTCATCGGCATGACCACTTCATCAAACAAAGGATGAATATAATGTGATACAACATGGTCTGAAGGCGCATCATCCCCCAAAAGAGTAGTGGGATCAACCGAAGATTTCATCGGCATGGCCACTTCCTCAACCACTAGCTGAATAGGATGCGGGGAAACTGAAGAAGACTCAGAATCGGAAGATATTTCATACATGGAACACAATCTTCATGCCTATGGAATGCCAGGGCACATATGAGAAAGGTGATCTCCCTTGCAAAGATTACAAGGGAACATAGGCTTATGTCTTATCCGTCTAGGTTTCTCAATAGAATTAATGCCCCCAACATGACTAGAAATGGTTGGTTTCTTGTCCTCAACATTACTCGTGGAGGTTGTTGACAACTCTTTAACATCATTAGTAGAAGTTGGTTATTGAACTCTAGTATGACTCGGGACTAGGTTCATTCCCCCAACATGACTTGCAGTGGTTGGTTGAACATCTCCAACATTATTTGCATAGGTTGGTGAATGGTCGATAACATGACTCGCAAAGGCTACCGACCTATCGCCACTATGACTAGAAGTGACTGGACTTTTTCCCCGATCATGACTTATAGAGGCTGGGTGCTTGCCTCCAGGATGGCTTACAAAGGATGGGTGTCAGTCTTCAACATGACTTGCAAAGGTTGATGGCCTATCTCCAACATGACTCGCAGAGGTTGGTGATTTCTTCTTCCTATTATTCATCTTTCTATTTTGTTTAGACTTTCTGTTATTTGTAGCTGGAATTTCACTAGAGAAGGCAGAAGGAGGAGGAGAAGACTTTGCTTACGAAGGAACATTAACATGATTACCATGACATAAGGTTCTTAACTTAGAAGCATCAAGAGAATTAGGGACATTTGGAATGGTTCCCAACCAAACTAGTAGTCCCACATTCAACCCAAGAATGTACAATGTGGCCATCAAAGGGACACCAACATTTCCAAACAAAGGAAAAGCACAAGAATCCCATTGCAAAGGGTTTTCTTGGTTGGTATCATCAAGAAACTTTGCCATCATGATTCTATGCATAGGTTCTTCCCTTTCAGGATCATTCAAGTCTGTAAAAGTACCAGACACTAACTCTGGTAAATAAGTGGTATAAAAATATACGCCTATCAGGAGTCGGCTCCACGTTTCTAAGTGGAATATGCAAAAGTCCTCACAACTGATGGATTGGGTGGTCTACCACCTTAGTTCAGAGATCCAAAGCAATGATTGAATAAATCACTATGGAAAAATAAGGAGCACAGAGCACACCACTAAAAGTTCCCTAAAGATAAATCAAGAAAAATATAGGAAGAACAATTATACCAACCAACACTAGAGCAACTTACGGGTGCAAGTGTAACTCAAACATGGAAACACCCTCTGGGTATACTCTGCTAAGCATAGGATGGCGTATGTCCTAGTTACCATGATACACCCCTGCAGTCACCTATGTGAGTCCCTAATAAAAGGAAACTAGGTTTCCAACACACAATCAGTCACCAAGAGGGTACAGTCGATAGTCATCCAGATCATATGAACATGATAACTATGTCTGAAGCCTTTCGAGGGTACTGAAAGAAAAGGGTCCAGAAGACAACTGAGGACATCGAATGGATTCAAGGTCCACGAAGCTCTGTATTCAAATGCATTCAGGGAAATCCCAAGAGTGGCCCTCAAAATATGATCCCCACTACGCTTAGTACAACTTTAAAGGGTTTATCGCCTCTACCTTTCCTCGCACGACCTCTTGTTTAGCCCCTATTTTAGAGGGGGGTCCTGGATAACTCTTACAACATTGGACTTCAACACTCCA
>SNQJ01S0006621.1:76593-100337 GCA_010110895.2 Picea sitchensis
TGTTGATATTATGGTAGCTGCGGGAGGTATTTACCTCCATGTGTAAACCTGAAGAGAATAGAATATTCTGGGAAGCAAGAAGAAACCCTAATGAGTTGGCTAATAACCCTAGAAGACATGTCGGCTCAAGAGGATAAATTGTATTAGGTTATTAGCCTCCAATAGAAGAAGTCGGCCATAAGAAATAATATATATTGAACAGACAGATACCCAGAATGAGAAGTCATCCCAGGCAGTTAGCTAGAATTAGTATAAATATAGGAGGCCAGTCTTCATTCTAGTAGGCATTCTTAGAACTGTAGAGAAGCAGTTGTGCGCACTGCAGTTTCCCAGTTTGTGTGTAGGTTTGGAGGAGAGCTATCGTTGTAGCTGCTGCAGCTAGCAGATTACACGTTGGCTTGGACTATCTTTTGGTTAGGGTTTGGACTGTCTGATTAGATCTTGTTTGATGCGCTATCCTTGGGGAAAGGTGTGCTACCCTTTGTTTGTCTATCTAGCCTAGGGTTTGATTCCAGAGTGATTCTCTGTCAAGGATAAGGTGCTTAGAGGGTGGCTTTGGCCTATGGTTGGGTGAAAATAGTGATATTGTCGATGGTAAAATGAGCACATCCATTATATTCTAACACACAATATGGTACAAGGCACCACATAGTTTTGTGACTCATGCATAGTACTGGTTCAAGTAGAGCCCTATGTGATCTAGATTTATGAGCAAAATGAAAGGAATAAAAAAATGAATACAATAACACAGAAATATGGAGAACAAAAAAATATATCCAGTGAACAATAACTTCTATTGAATAAATAAAATAGGTTGCAACTATAAAACTGCAGAACTAAAAACAACTTGCTCGAATTGTGGTAGTTATCTCTGAGAATAGATATGGCTGCTACGCGCATCTGTCTGAGCATAATGATTAAATGAGGCTCCAGAGAACTTTTAAACATTACTCATGAATGCCAAAACCCTAGACATCCAAAAACCTAACACTAAGAGATCAAACGCCAAAAGTTATGTGGGCCCCGATGGGTAAGTTGGTACCTCAACTTCCCAGGGTCGTAACATTTGCATACAACCTCTGTTTTAGGTGCGTTATAGCCCATTGGAAAGGTATTTTCGAGAACTACACATAATGCCATTAAAATTTGACTCCTTCTACAGTTTGACTGTGGCAAGACAAAAAAACATTGTTTAGGGCCCCAAAACAACCCTAGAAGTACATAAATATGTACTGACATGAAAAATTCCAAAATAATCCAGTTGGATTAGGTGGGCGACCAACAATATCCACCTAGAATATCTGTAGGTATTAATAAGACCTTGAAAGTGTAGAACCCACAATTAAAAAGAACTACAGAAGAACTTTTTGAACTAACAACTGTTAAAAGGAGCCAGTTGGAGTAGGTGGGTGGCCACAAATATCCACCTGGATCATGCTTCTAGGCTCTGAACAAGAGTCTCTTCGGTATTCAACCTAGAAAGTATCCTAAAAGGGAATGAAAAAAAAACCATGGTTTAATTATTCCCATGGTATAGAAATCGTAGTCATGGCTTCAAGGATATCCTCATCCGAAGGCAACTCAATATCCAAGAAATAATGCAAATGTCGAGGATCGACAGTCCCAAAGGGAAAAAAAAACTGACCATAATCCATATGATGATGGAGGTTTTGGTTAGGGTTGGAGGAGTCTATCAATGAAGAATCACAAGCACAAAGGCTTGAGGATCTACAAAAAGTGAGATCAGAATCAAAAGGAAACTCGAGATCACTTGGACCAAGAGGGGGAAGCAAGGGCTCCCATTCAGCCATTGGATAAACCAATGCATAAATTTACGAGACCAAGTCTCGAGAAGGAAAACATGAGTGAACAAGTTCCTTCTCAAGAGAAATTGAACACCGAGGATAAGACGCCACATAATTTATCTGTGACGGGGTAGAGTCTACATGAGCACTAGGAACATATAAAGGGGCAGTCTGAACTAACATCGAATGAGGATGGTGATTATCAGATTCCAACTGGTCGATAGTGACAATTCTTCCATTGTGAGGGAAATGCATCACCTAAAAGAGCGTAGACACAACAACATTAATAGCATATACATAATCATGCCCGAGAAGCATATTGAAATCTAACAAGCCTTGCACCACTATAACATCGAGAAGGAAAATATGCCCACCTAACAAGATAGGAAATTGAGTAAGAATCCCCAAATATTCACTAGGACATATGTAAAAAGAAAATATCTCATGAAAATAAGACACAAGTTCGAGAGAACCCAAAGCTTTCCAAGCCGAGGAGGATAAAATAATTGTGGAGGCTCCTTCATCCACAATACATTGGTAATTTTGTTTTGAATTAACTTCAAGCCTTATTTGAAAAGGTGTAGAAGAAGGAAGGCGAGGCTCAAAAAGGTCATTCTAATCATTTGAAACCATCCTAGGACTTGGAATGGGTGTGATCGAAGTGAGCGGAATGCCACCTTGTTCTAAAAGTACTAAACTGGAAATGCTAAAAACATAGTTGGTAGACACATCACTCGCCATCAGAAGAGTGGGATCAACCAAATATTTCATCAGTCTAATATTGCATCGACACAACCACTTCCTCAACCACTAGATGAGTAGGATGTGAGAAAACATGGTTTGAAGGCACATCACCTCCGAAAGAGGAGTGGGATCAACCAAAGATTGCATCGGCATGACCACTTCATCTACAAATGGATGAATATAATGCGATACAACATGGTCTAAAGGTGCATCAACCCAAAAAAGAGGAGTGGGATCAACCAAATATTTCATCAGCCCAAAAAGAGGAGTGGGATCTAAACAAATATCATAGTTGGATTCCACTCATCAAGAGCTTCTCGACGATTGTGACCATGCTGAAATCAAATCTCTGGATCAAAAGTTATAGCCTTATAAATTTCCAAGGCTTTCTTTCACCTTTTCCACGTCATTTCCATGTGGCATCCACATGTCTCTCTGTCACTAGTAACATCCGATGTGTCACTGGAACAGATGCTAGCGTGGAACCTGCCATCTGGCCCTTTGGGCCCACGTTTAATCTTGGATTCCTCTTCATCGTAGGAATTCATCCACTCCAAATGCCATAAGTCATTATGACTTTATCCTTCCAATGATGATCCCTTATGGCAAGTCATTCTAACCATATCCTTCCGACAATGACCCCTTATGATTAGGTCATTTTGAACATATCCTTCCGACAATGACCAACCCTTTCTAACAACCTATTTCTGACCATAGATTCCCGACCAACATTCCTGACCCGACCAATGCTTTCCAATCATACATTCTAACCATATCCTTTCGATAATGACCATCCCTTTCTGATGACCTCTTTCCAAACATACATTTCTGACCCAACCAAATCTTTGTGACCGTACATTCCCAACCATACATTTATGATCCGACCGCCTCTTTTTGACCATACATTCAGGTATTATTTTTAAATGGGCATAACTTGGGCTACATGTGTCAGAAATGAGTCCATGATACCTTGTTGGAAAGTTATCGAGAAGAGGAATGCAATGGTAGGGGTATTCGATATAGAAAAGTAATAAAAAAATATTAGAAATCCTAGAGAACAACATGCCACAAATTTGGGGGGGAAATGGATTGTGCAAACTTTAGACGACCATATCCAGAGCTACAGGCAACAAAATCAGGCCCATGATAGCTCGCCAGAAACATACAAGAGAGTATAACATGACATCACAATAAGAATTGATATATTTAAGTTTGAAGTTCTCAAAAAACTCAAGACACATAAGAGACCAGAATTTAATTGAAGAACAAGATATGCTATGTTATAACAGTCATATATCAAGATATAGACATTGAAATCAATCCCATAATAGCTTGATGGAAAGATGAGATAGAGAAGGAGAAAATATTATCTTAATCATTAGACAAACATCATAAATTCCAAAAAACATCACAAGGAACAAAATACGATGCCAATGGAAAATTTTAATAATTTTTTTTATGAATATCTTTTGTAAACTTCCTTAGGGAAAAAATAATCACTCAGGAGTCTCTTCAACTTAAGTTTGTAGCTCCCACATTTTTTTTCTTTTTAAATTTAAAATAAATTCGAAATATAATATGAGAAATGGAAGGAAAATGAAATGAATAATCACTAGAACTGAAGAGTCTCTCTCTTGTCTTATAAAAAAGACCTTGTTGGATGTCATAGGGACTTTTTTCCTTTGTAAATGAAATACAATGCTATTACATCTGAATGAATAAAGAACAACAGGCATTCTGGAAATTTGTTACTTTGGTGAATTTATATGAGACTTTTCTTTATGCATTTATCTTCTACTTGAGTACCATAGAATTCGGTTGTGTGAACTATTTATTCACTTTTCTTGGTGCTCATGTTGTCATATGTTTCCTTATGAGTGTAGAAATGATAATATGAATGCATTTTACAACTATTTTTTGATGTATCTATAACATTATTGTTATCACCTACCATTGACACACATGAATCATTTCTAGTTCTAGTGGTATTATCTTTCACTATACTAATCTTTTAGTTTTTCTCCCATGATAGGTTAGAAGTAGTTAGGTTAGATTAATTTTCTTTCAGTTTAGAATAGATTCAGAATTAATTATAATTCTTTGGGGGGGAGTTTGTTGTCTTTCCCCTTTTTATTCTTTTAATTCTTAGTGGAAATCAAGCCCACATACCGGTCGAAAACTCCATCCAAAATGAGAGTAGGTCTAGTTGGGACCTGCCATCAGGCATTCTCCCTTACCTACTTGATAGGAAATTTGGAGATTTCTTTTAGTAGTGTACCTCCCAAACCTCCTAGAAAGATTTTAAATTTATTGTCTCAAATTAAATTTGATGTTGAAGGTGAGACAACTGCATCTAACCATGCTTTTAAATTTTGGAAATTTTGTTGTTCTCACAATATTACCAATGGAAGTGTCATTTTCAAGTTGTTCACTCTCACTTTTGCAGGATGGGTTAAGAGCTAGTGTGAGACCTTTCCAGCTACCTCTATTCACACATAGGAGCACTTTATGTGTCAATTTTAGCATGCTTTTTAAAATTATGATTATGATGATTTGTGTGCAGAAATATCAGAGCTTAGGAAGAACAAAGATGAATCTCTTCAATATTTTGTTATTAGATTTACTTGTCTTTTCTATAGATTTCATTTGGATGATAGGCCCTCTACCAATGACTTGATTTTGTTTTTAGTTTCTCTGACTAATGAAACATATGAACTAGTAGATGAAGAATCTACATCATGTTTTAATGTTTCTTCACATGTTGATTTGGATTTACATGATAATGTTGAAAATGCTAATGGTTTAGTTGGGCTCTATATGTCTGGATATTTCTTTACTATGGGGGATATAGATCAGATAGAGAATTATTTTTTGGAATAAATATATGTATCCTCCCACAAGTCCATTCCCCTTTTTCTTCCATGTGACAAAAAAGAGACCTCTTGTGTTGTAAATTCGAGTTCATATTTTTTTGTAGATGACCAAGAGGAGGGATTTCTTGTTGATAATGGTACACTCCGGGTCACATCGATGGTTATGTCAGGTTCTCATTATTCTATCTTATATTTTCCATCACAAGGAATGGAAGAGGAATCTATTGGGAAAGACTTGAATGTTGATCATTTTGTTAATGAAGAAAATCTAGGCACTCATGACATGAATTCTTCCTAACCNTGGATATTTCTTTACTATGGGGGATATAGATCAGATAGAGAATTATTTTTTGGAATAAATATATGTATCCTCCCACAAGTCCATTCCCCTTTTTCTTCCATGTGACAAAAACGAGACCTCTTGTGTTGTAAATTCGAGTTCATATTTTTTTGTAGATGACCAAGAGGAGGGATTTATTGTTGATAATGGTACACTCCGGGTCACATCGATGGTTATGTCAGGTTCTCATTATTCTATCTTATATTTTCCATCACAAGGAATGGAAGAGGAATCTATTGGGAAAGACTTGAATGTTGATCATTTTGTTAATGAAGAAAATCTAGGCACTCATGACATGAATTCTTCCTAACCGATGGATAATTTGGAAATTTGAATTGTCCCGCTATTATAAATTCTCCTAGTATTCCTGAGATAGATCGAGAATATTTTCCTACTGCTAATGGATAATTTATTGAAACTTCTTGTTCTAAGAATTGTTTTTATTTTCTCCACTCTTATAACCATGAGCATGTGTTGAAAGATATGTTAGATTCTTATATTATGCAAGAGAAGGACAACCATCATGATATCTTCACTCTGGGTGAAGAAATAAACATACAAGACATACTTCTTTTTTTACAAACATCCACTTTGTGCTTGAAAGAGGAAAACTGTGTTGAGGAAGAATGTGTTGATTTTGAAACCATGCCTAGTGTTGATCCTCCTAATTCACAATTAGTCACTAATGTGCTTAAGGAAGAGGAAATGCCATTCAAGGAAGTACTTTTTGAAAATGTTTATTCTTCAAGAGAATCTTTTAATTCTCTTAATTCTTCCACTTATTTTTTTTTGTATCCTGATCTCTTTAATGGTTTGGTTTTTAGGGAAGCCATGCATTTTCCTAGTCAATTAAGCTCAATAGGTCCAACCCTTTTTGAATTACTCGATGGTGGTAATGTGCATATGGAAGATAAAGAGGATAAGGAATCTCCCCCTGAACTTATTATGACCATGCCTTATCAAAATGTTTCATGGGATCAAGGAAATGTTGTAGCAAATATATATCAAATATCAAACAATGTCTTCTTCTTTTTCATCCTCTTGTTTTATCAATAGAAATTCTTCTTGTTCAAGCATCCCTTTAGTTGAGATGGTTGATGTTAGTGGATTTCACTATTGTCTTGAATATTTACCTTATACCATGGTGGGTGCTAGTCTGTATATATCATTCTATTCCACTAATGTATCTCAAGTTAATGGTTGCTTGAAGTATGATTCCATGGAGGATTTCCAAGACAATGAGGCACTTCAATCTGCACCGATGGTTATGTCAGGCTCTCATTCTTTTGTTTTGTCTTTAGGGATCAACAAGTATATCAACACAATATCCTCTCACCAAGTATACTTTATGTAACACACCTGACCCCCTAAATATTACTTAGGCTGATGGGGTGTCAAAATTATTCTTTCACTAAGAATTTAATCTCTTTAAATAAACCTTGTGGATGAGTTCTTCTCACCATGATCTTTCTAGCGACTAAAACCATGCTCAAAATCAAGTTTCAGATCAAAATTTATAGTTTTCTGAAGGTTTTCAGTCCCTTCCACTCGTGCCACTCTACCACTCATGCCATTCAACATGGAACTAATTATAATCTGGTGTGACACATGCCACTTGTCACATCGATCATTCCATATCAACGACTGTGATCTCTTGGGCCTATATTCATCATCATCTGGGTTATACTCCTTAGGATTTGTGTGTCACCCTAACCAACAAGTTCCGACAAAGGACAATCTAGCAGGTCAATTAACATATCCAATGAATCTTGGGCCCTGACAACTAATGGCTCTTATTGCATTGGTTTTATTAACCTTCATGATGAATAACGTTCACTCCTTTAAACTCTTCTAAATCGAATAAGAGGTACCTACACAAATCCATGGCTGAGACTTCATCTCACCTACTCATTAATCAATGATATTCATCGACCTTGAGATCCTCTTCATCATCGACTCATTCTCCTGGGCTCACTCTAGACCTATGCCACCATCTTCCAACAAACAGTTGGGATCTATCAACCTATAGATTTTATGGCCATGGCTTAAAGTGAAGACCCAAAGGTCTCCATGCCTAATGGGGCCAATATCATACTGTGAACCAATCGATTGTTGACACAGGTCACCCTTCAAGATATGTTAGCTTCCATGTTGGCATCCTTGTCAACATAACATCTCTCCATTTTTTCCTCTCTTAAGAGGCACCCACGACATTCTATGGCTGAGATTTAATCTCCCCCATGTACTGATCGAAAATTATTGTTCATTCTCGAATCTTCTTCATCATCGACACTACCTTGTCATTATCAGAGCTTCTCACTCCATTCTTTGGCCACCTTAATGCCTCAACCTCCCAACTGATTTTCCCAATCTTCCCATCTCACCAAATTGACAGTTTCTGATAGCTCTAAGGCTTCTTCATCGTCAGACCCTCTCTCTCTTTATTTCTCAAATTAGAACTTTTGACAAGCTCACCCTTCGACATATGGATGAGATCCACTTGCTACACTGAATCGACAAATATGATCTTCCTTGACTCAAATACGAGGTTTTCTATTGGATAAAAGTCCAAAATCGGGACTTAGCCAATTTCGCAGGTCCTTCAAGGATTTTTTTATATCTTCAAGAGTTCGGGAACTACCCTAAGACTAACTAAGGCACTCTTTCTTACTTGGGATGAAGTTTGCATATATTGCAAGCTTTCCATTTAAAACAGATGGAAGGTTTAATGATTTAAGATTCCATGAACTATGTAGAGACCTTCCCCACACACCAAAGTATTCTCTTTGTCAGTCTTAGGTAATACTTTGTTTATATATTGTAAAATTTCCACTCAGGAACAAGAGGTTACCTCAGAGCATAATATTATTTGACCCCTACAATACCCTCCTAATACCAAGGTTCTCATGTTACCTCTCAAATGAATATTTTTTCCATATCTTGCAAGCTTTCCTCTCAATATGAAAGATCCTTAGGGATACAAACTACCCCTACTTGGCTTATTTTAATGAGTTAACATAATAAACAATGAAACAAACAAGAAGATTCCATTTTACTTAGGAATTTAATTTTTTATTCACATACATTCACATTTCCTTTAAATAAAAAAACCACAAGTATACATCATCAACAAACTTTCAAACAAATAAAGTTAAACACGTATCTCTTCAGAGAAATATCAACAAGCAACTGACAAAGAAGGGACACCTTTCCTCCCAACCTTAGGCTATGTTGCAGAGTACCTTCCTACAACATGTCACCCCCATCCCAAGCCATGATATCACAAGGGGAATGATTAAGCTAGATCTAATTTTAGTATGATCCATGAAGGTTACTCTCCTTCCTCCACTGACAAAAACATAAGTTTCCCCCTTCCCACTAAGCTCAAGGCTTCCATAGGTTTATCAAGTACCTTCCCAACTAGATTTCCTCTGCACAAGGGATCCCCTTCTCTACTATACAGTCCCTCGGTGAGCTCCCCTTACCAGTGTCTTTTTCTATCCAATAAGTACCAAGTTGCAACCCTTCATTGCTCCAGTTTGGATCTGAGTTTTCTCTATTTCAGGGTGATCATCAATCTTTTAGATGAGATTCCTACTTTCTTCAAGAAAATATCTCCAAATTATTCTCTTCTTCGATCTACACCATTTAATGCCTATGTTCAATGCTCCCTTTGCCTCTAATCATGTTTCTCACTTGCCTTTCTCCATATTGTTATCCCCTTGTGTCTTCTTTGTGCTCTATTCTCTCTTTAGATACCACTCTTTGTTGCTCTTGCTGGGCCAAATAACTCTATGTATTCCTTTCATTTATCTCTTCTTTCACTTCTGGCGGTGTTTTCCACCTTTGGCCTCTTCTTCCACCAATCCCCTTGGGATTCCCGTGACTTATTGTAGACGCAACCTACTATCTAGGGTCCATGATCCTAAAAGGGCTAAATCTGTGGGTGTCTTGTTCATCAGGTTATTTAGTTTAACCCTCGTTTCATTAAGAGATTAGGATTGTCAGAAATATTAACTACCTCAACCACCAATCATGTCCCCTCATTAACATTTCACATGGTCTCTTATAGTTTTAAGTACGTGAGTAGGTGGTGTATTCAATTTGCAGTTGCAGGATGAAGTGTTAAGAAAGATTCATGTTTTTCTCATTGAATCTTCTCCACTCCACCTCATCCATCCCACTCCATCAGTTCCCACTTGTGACATCGTGGAAAATACTCTAAATGATTTTCCATCTCAACCAATTGTCTGGTGTTTTCCATTAATCACAACATAATTACAAGATTCATAATCATAGTATATGAAGTCTTAGCATAATTAAAATTATGGGGGAAAATGGGGTGTGTTGGCCCTTGACCAAGGTTTGGGAGATCCTTGGTCAAGTTGACCTATTTTGGGACTTCGAAAACCTGTTGAAGACAGAGCTCAATATGAAGCAGAGATCACGGGATCTCGACCCCTTTTTGGGTCCTTTAGGGGATTTGGGAATATGTAACGGGAATGGGATGTTGGCCCATGGGTTTACCCATGTTTAGGCCTATTTTGTATGTATAAATAGAAGTCTAGGAAATGTAAGAAGTAGTTGAATAGAACACAAGTGTTGTGCAAGTTCGTGAAGTGCTAAGAGTGGGATCTGTGTGATCAAGAAGTGTAAGGCTGCGTGCATACTGTGTGAGACTTGTAGAGCCAACTGCAAGTCATTGTAAGTGACTGTGGAGGGCTTTGTGCTGTAATGCAAGGAAGAAGGATCTAGCAAGCTGCGAAAATCTTATGTCCTATTCAAAGTAAGGTTTTGAGGCTCTGTGCATGTAACCCATTGAAGCAGCTAATAAATAAGAAGAGTTGGTGGATGTAGCCCTAGGGTGGGGGTGAACCATGTAAATATTGTTTTATTCTACTCTGTGCGATATTCTGATGTGTTTATGTGTTATGTGCTAAGTGATTTGATATAGATAGATAGATTTGTTTATGATTTGTGCTTATGATGAATCTAGATTCTATATATGACATCTGTGAACTTGCTTAGTGCTTGATTGTGCTAGATCGGATCTAATTCATTTGCTAAGTGATTATATACCTTAGATAATGGTGAATGCTGTGATGCTTTGTTTTCTCTACGGAGTAGATATTGGTTAGATAATGATGAACTAACGGTACTAAGTGCTCTATTAAGTTTTATAATCATAGATATGTGTCCTAGCTAAGTTTGCAGACACCTGAGTCCTGCAACCACCCCTGCCTCTACCTTGAGTGAGACTTCATCTTCTTCGCAGGTGTTTTCGAAAGGGCCGGTAGTTAGGGTTTTGTTGGTGCACTGTTGTAGCATTGAACCCTGGGTCTGCCCCTATGCCAACAAATGGTTCCATTGTCGGGACCTGAAACTATGATTGTTGGGATCTGAGGAAGAAGAATCTTTATGCAAAGATCTGATCTGAAATTGTGAAAGCTCTGTGCGTAGATCTATTTCTCTAGTGTGAAGTACTCTACTAGTTTGGCAAGTTCTGTGCTAAGGAAAAGAAGTCTGATCTGAAGAAAAGAGGTAACATCCAGAAGCTTTGTGCCCTAAGAAAGGTAAAAGTCAGAGTTCTTGATTAAAAGAGGTAAGATCTGAAAGCTCTGTGCTCTAATAAAGGTAATAATAGTGAAAAAGTTCTAGATCTGAAAGCTTTGTGCTCTGTAGAAGTAAGATTAGTGGAAGTTTTTGTTTCAAAAGTATGAATCTAGGTATGTTTGATAGATTATTTCCTAGCTTGAAAACTAGGTTATTAATATATGAAAGAAGATTTAATATGAGTAGATCTGATAAGAATAGTGAAAAATATGTTATACCTATGCATAGAAAGGATATTTGGACTAATAAGTGTATGCAGGATCCTAGAAATAATTTTTTGCATGTTAGCTACCATGATCCTAGTGCACAGTACAGGAAAGGTTGGGGATCATTTAAAAAAAAGGGAGGATTAACCCTTTGTTACAGTTGCAGAAAACCTGGGCATATTTCTAAGGAATGCCTTGGGAGAATACCTAGTTGTCTTTGTTGTAAATCTATGGACCATGAAGTATTGGATTGTCCTATAATAATTGCTAATCTTGAAGGAATGAACATGAGACAAGAAAACCCTAAGGCAGATCCAGGAGCTAAGATTATGACAGAATCCCAGAAAGAATCAGAGACTATATTACTGCAAATAAAAGAAACCTTGAATGACCACCGACATGTCAAATTATCAGAGATCTTCATAGAAAAAGAATGCCTTGAAGCAAGAATAGGAGGCTTCGACATTGACTGTGTTCTGGATGAGGAAACACAGGTGAATATCATGACAGAGAGAACATGGGAAGCTATAGGGAAGCTTGATATGATTCCTTCACTAGGAGGAATAGGACTATTCAAAGGAAAGTTGATAAACCTATGTGGAAATCTCACCCAGATACCTATGAATGCCAATGGAATTTCGACATAGGAAGATTTTGAGATTATTAAATTTATCGAGAACAGTGCCCCATTTACCATGCTACTAGGAAAACCTTGGATTGAAACAGATCAGGCCAGAAGGAAAGAAGAAGAGGACGTTTTAGAACAAAAGAAACAAGAGTTAAAAAAATTCATGACTAGAAGGATCACACACTTGATTGAAGAACAAAAGAATAGATCAAATCCATTTAACACCAGAGACCCATATGTCAAAGTTGCAAGAACACTAGAAGAACCACTAAAGATTGAAGTACCTATTCTAGATGAGGAAGAAGGGTTACCCTTGAATCTTAGGAAAGAATCTCAACAGCACGAAGTAACTATGCCAAAAGAAGCTAAGGATCAGAATGGAAAAAGGCACACAGAGACGAAGCTCACCGAGAAGAAGGATAGAAAGCTAAGTAAGAAGTGAGATAAGATCAAAAAGTTGGAGAAGGTTCTAGAGGAAATATCACAGAAGAAAAATTTGCAAAATTGGAGCTTCGTCGGGATATCAGAACAACGACGCATGGCACTTCGCCATAGTGAATAAATATAACCATTGGGGCCATTATAACCATTAGATCAATTCTCTGAACGGATAGAAAGACAATTATGGACAACCATCTTGCCATCCGATTGTTGGGACTGTGCCATAATAGATAGAACAGAGTTAATGAAGGCTTCATACCCGTTGCAAGAAACCCGTTGTCGAGTTACCTATTTATCCCATCGCGCTACGCACCAAGAACACTTTTTCCAATTGAGAATTTGAGCTCGCAGACTAAGTCTAGTTTATACAATGATCATCGCGCTCTTTATCTCTATCTCATTACTGTGTCTGAGTTACCCCCTGAACTTGAGATTGTTGACCCTGAGCGTGTATGTCAGACGAGTTGAGCGCTGCAGAGAAAGTTGTTGAAGAAGTTTTGATGGACCTCATGACTGAAAGAGTCATTTAAATGTCTACATGTATACAAGAATCATCGATGAGAGGACTGCCAGCTTCTCCATCCACTGCTCGTAGAGCTAGACCATCTCGACCATCCAATGAAAAGCGAACCAAGCACAGGGATGATCTAGCGAATGCTAAATTGATCCTGACCATCTTACCCACCTATCTACCACCTCTGAGCGACGCAATAAATCGAGACAACGTACCTAGATATTTTGAGTATTCCTTGGTCACTGCATACCTCCCGAAGGGGATACATGTAGTTCGAGCATACCAAGATAAGATTGTGGCGTTGAAGTTTAGCGACTTCAACCTCGAATATCAGAAAGTTTACAACAATCTCTCCCCACATAAGTACCTGGCCCAGACTAAGGGGAAGAATTCGAAGATAATCCCCTAGTCGTGGACCCATAACCTCATGCAGTCCACCCTGCTCAATGTCATGAAGATTCCTCACTTCGGACAACACCAGGAGGTGAATTCATGTGTCAAACTACTGCTATCTTGTTTCCATGGAGGTTATTTGTGGCTAAACCATCGTATAACAGTTGATCTGATGTTGATCAATCATATCATAGGGTTAATTAAGAAAGGACCTGATCCACAAGAGTTTTACCCCGCAAAAGCCATGGATCACGCTCTAGCACAACGGATCAAGGACACTTATGGCGATGTCGAGAAGGGCATGTGAGGCTACAAGGTATATTATATCCAAAGTGGCACAGTGCGCCTCACCTATCAATTGATTGGAGGTAAGTTAGTATGAAAAAACCGACCCACCCAAGTCACTGGTTTTGTAGTCGACCTCGTAGGGAAGTGCATAGAAGGACTTCAGATGAACTGGGTGAAGTACCCGGTGAACCAATTAGAACTCGACTGCAGAGAAGCCTAGGATCAAGGGTATGAATTTCATTTCAGCTGGATATTGATCCTGATTGATTTTATTTCCTGGTAGATTCTGAAAGGTGTGACCTTCCCKGACATCAACCATTTCGAACCATTAGCCGCGAATTTCAGTAAACTGTGGTACTCAAGTGATATGAATAAACARTGGCAGTCCAATGTTGTTTTTCATAACTATTACAACCAGCTGAAGACAACCATCCAGTCCAAGCCTCACATCACTCCGAACACTCTACACTGGTCCAGGCCCTTGATGAAGTTCAATGTAGACCGACATTTTATTTACATCACAACGCACGCTGACAAACATAAGAAACAACTCCAATCCTACTATAAGCTAACAGAGGAGGACTTGGAAGAGATCACCAAGGACTGGTCAGTGGACCTCCTCATTCCAGCAGACCCTGTTGAGATATCCGACATCGACAACCCAAAAAATGTGTAGGATACACCCGAACCTAGAAGGACAAACAAAAATGAAGAGGTTTAGGATTTAGACAGTGCATCCATGAAGACTGCTTCCATATCACCAGAGAAAGGAGGTGATGGTGAAGATTTAAATGACAAAGAGTTCGAATAGAAGCAGGGTGACAAGTTTGATCTCCTGAAGAAGAGGGGTTCACCTCTGAAACGCTCCTCCTAGAAGAAATCGAAGGCCACCATGACCAAGATGTAGACCGTCCTCACCTCTGATGACTTCAACTTCCTCATAGTATCCCTGAACAATGCTTCACTAGAAATAGAAGAGAAACAAGAAGCAAAGTAAGAGGATATGTATGATCGAATCAAGACTGAACTCTGAGGGGTACAATAGGCCCTACAGTCCAGCCACACAGTCTCAACTGCGCCAGGGGAAGTAGAATTGGGAGATGAGCCAGCTCAACTCCACCACCTAGCTGACACAGTTGAAGCTCGTCTTCGACGAGCACAAGAAGAAATAACACAAGCCACCTAGGATTTGACACAAGAACAGGAAGTCCTTGTAGAGAAATGCAATGCTTCAGAACGAGAAAATCTTTCTCTCCAAGCAAAGTTTGATGAAGAAAAAGCCCATCTACAGCAAGAAAAGGAACAGTTTCTCACGGAGCAACTCGAGGTAAGGGAAATGGTTAACAAAGAATTTCTCTCTATGAAAGTAGTAGAAGTAAAGGCCAAAGAGAGAGTTCCACAGCAAGTAGCGCAACTTGAAGAAGTGATCCAACAACTACAACAACGCATAGCATATTTGGAGCTATGCGCAGTACCCAAGACCCGTCAAGATGTAAGACACCAAAGGGAAGCAACCACCAAGAGCGCATTTGAAAGGCTCAAGGCTCTTTCCCTGGAATGTAAGAAGCTCATTGATCATAGTGCCCTGACATATGAACGAATCGCTGAGAGTCCAGAATTAAGAGCACTGGATTCGCAACTCCAAGAGGCAAAGTATCAAGCCAAAAATATACAGGTGCAGTTGAAGTCCCTGTCAGTTGTGGAAAGAATGAAGCGCTCCCAAGAGAAACGCACTGCACAACATCAAATCCATACTATTCAGAGCAAAGTTATGGATATAATTCAGAAACTCCAACCTGTGCAAGATAAGGCCTATCAGTTGTTTACAGAGGTAGAAGGCCAAGGAGAAGAGCTAGAGMGGATTGTCACTACAACAAAACAACGTCTATAGGGACCTATTAATGATGCAGTCATCCAAGAGTTCATTGAAAAGGAGGTCATAGCACAACAAYAGGTCAAAGAATCTCGAGCCAAGCTCGAGGCCTTCGAAGTAGAACTAGTCAGACCAGAGTGACTCGGGATGAGTCACAGGTGAGTGTTGGGGGCCTATTGGCCCTTGACCAAGTTTTGGGAGATCCTTGGTCAATTTGACCTATTTTGGGACTTCGAAAGCCTGTCGAAGACAAAGCGCAAGACGAAGAAGAGATTGTGGGATCTCGGCCCCGTTTTGGGTCCTTTTTGGAATTTGGGAATATGTAACGAGAATGGGATGTCGGCCCATGGGTTTACCCATGTTTATGCCTATTTTGTATGTATAAATAGAAGGCTAGGCAATGTGATAAGTAGTTGAATAGTACGCAAGTGTTGTGCAAGTTGGATAAGTGCTAAGAGTGGGATCTGTGTGATCAATAAGTGTAAGGCTTTGTGCATACTGTGTGAGACTTGCAGAGCCAAGTGTAAGTCATTGTAAGATACTGTGGAGGGATTTATGTTGTAACGCAAGGAAGAAGGATCTAGCAAGCTGCGCAGATCTTCAGTCCTATGCAAAGTAAGGTTTTGAGGCTCTGTGCATGTAACCCATTGAAGAGGCTAATAAAGAAGAAGAGTTGGTGGACGTAGCCCCAGGGTGGGGGTGAACCACGTAAATACTGTGTTATTCTACTCTCTATGATGTTCTGATGTGTTTATGTGTTATGTGCTAAGTTCTTTGATATAGATAGATAGATTTGTTTATGCTTTGTGCTTATCATGAATCTGGATGCTAGATATGACATCTGTGAACTTGCTTAGTGCTTGAATCTACTAGATCCGATCTAATTCCTTTGCTAAGTGCTTATATACCTTAGATCAGGGTGAATGTTGTTATGCTCTATTTTCTCTATGGAGTAGATATTGGTTAGATAATGATGAACTAATGGTGCTAAGTGCTCTATTAAGTGTTATAATTATAGATATGTGTCTGAGCTAAGTCTGCATACACCTGAGTCCTGCAACCACCCCTTCCTCTACCTCCAGTGAGAATTCATCTGCTTCGCAGGTGTTGCCGAAAGGGTCGGTAGTTAGGGTTTTGTTGGTGCGTTTTTGTAGTGTTGAACTCTGGGTCTGCCCCTGTGCCAACAGGGTGTTACATTCCCATCCCCCTTAAAGAAACACCATCCTTGGTGTTTAAAACATCGTATAAATACACTCATACATAAAAAAAAAATGGATATACCATTCTCATGGCATCTTCCAGCTCCCATGTAGCCTAATTTTCTTCAAAGTGCTTCCATTGCACCTTGACCTACAAGATGGCTCGATTCTGAAGAATTATTTCTCTCATGTATGGGATGCATTGAGGTTTGGGTTGGAATTCTCCCTCTGGTTCCACCTGTATCATAGTCCAATCAATAACATGATTAGAATCATGAATATATTTCTTCAACAAGGGTACGTGGAGTACATTATGTGCTTTAACAATAGGTGGTAACGGATGTTTGTACGCTAGTAGCCCCACTCATTCTAGGATTTCAAAAGGTCCATAGTAGTGGGGTGCCAATTTAGCACTTGTCCCCATTCTCAAGGAACTCCTCTTGTGTTTTATTCGGTGATACACAATATCTCCCACCTTGAACTCTTTATGAGTTCTCTTGTTGTTTTCATAAGTCTTTTGTCTGTCTTGGGACACTTTCAGGTTTTGTCTTATCTTAATCATTGCATGTTCCATTTTATTCAATAATTATCGTCCCAGTGTGATCCTATCCACCGTATTTTCTGAACTAATTGGAACTCTGCACCTTATGCCATACAAAACCTCAAACATGCTCATCTTCAATGACTCCCGATAACCATTGTTATAGGAAAACTCTACCAGAGGTAGATACTCTTCCCACTACTTGGGTTGATGCATAACATGCATACTCAACATGTCTTATAACACCCTTTTCACTCTTTTGTTATGATTGTATGTCTAAAGATGGCAGGCTATGATAAATGCCAATTTTGTTCCCAAGCCTACAAACAAGCTTTTCCTAAAAATTGAGGTGAAATTATCATCTCTGTCTGATATTATGGTCTTGGTAAGACCATATAATCTGAAAATTTATTTCATAAAATTGTTAGTGACATATATGTCCTTGAAAGTAGATTTAATAGCGATGAAGTGAGATTCCTTGATCAACTTATATACTATGACCATGATTGCATCATGTTAACTTTGGAAAACTAGTAAAAAAGTCCATGGAAATTGTCTCCCATTTCCATTCTAGGATTTGTAAAGGTTGCAAGAGTCTTACAGGATAATTGTGTTCAACCTTCACCTATTAACACTCTAGATACTTTGCAATGTATTCAACAATGTTGTGCTTCATTCTAGGCCAATAATACAACTTCCTTACAGTTGTTACCATCTTTTGATAACCAAGGTGACCTACATAAGGTCTCCTATGGAACTCGTCCATAATCAGGTGCCTCAAATCTATTGAATTAGGCACACACATCTTGTTGTTATATGATAGTAACTCATAAGTGATAAGCTTATATCCTTCATACTTCTTCTCTTGGGGTTCTTTTTGTAACCCATTTTTCACCTGGTCAAAGAACTCATCTATTGCAAGACGGTTTTAATCCTCTACTTGTTTTCATATTCTCCTACACTTGTTGTTTCTATGTGTATAGTATGCACACTTCAATTGAGTGCATCTGCCACTATGTTCTCATTCCCTTTAATATGTTTGATTTTGAAATCAAACTCGTTGATCAATGCCATCCACATATTTAATGCATAGACAATTGTTGCAAGCTCTAAATCATGGGTAATGTACTTTTGCTCATGCTCATTTAGCTTCCTTAACTCATAACAGAACACTTTCCCTTCTTGCATAAGAACTCCACTGAGTCCTTATTTGAAAGCATCAATGCAGACCTGTTGGGTAGGTATTATATTCTTTTCATGTGTGTCGGAGGGTGCATCAAATTTGACAATTGTGTGTGGAGGTGCTATTTTAACATTTTTCACTATTTTTAGAGATTTTATAAATTAATCTCGGATTAAGGGATTAGGGTTTTGTTAGTTGTGAAATACCTAAAATATTGTGTATATTGTATTGTGAATGGTGAAATTAATACAATGAAGAGTTGAGAGGTGTGAGACCAAGGAAGGATGTTTTTCTCCTGGTTAAGGGTTTCCAACATAAATCTTTTTGTACTATGTGCATGAGCCATTGATTAATTTATGTTTTTCTTAAGAATATGTATGCATTGATTTAATTCATATGTTTAAAACTTACATGTGGTATCAGAACACGTTTTTTTCTTCATGGGGATGCATTTTTTATTGATGGTTTGGCTCGGTCTTGATAGATCAAATTTTTTTTGGGTCTGTGATAAACCTGAGTTCATTGGGATCTTTTTAGTGGTGATTCATGTGTTGAAATATAATGGAAAGAAGTTCTAGAATCGATATTGAGAAGTTCAACGGTAAAAACTTTGAGCTATGGAAGCTCAATATGGAGGATATTCTTGTAGACAAAGAACAATGGATCATTTTGGATATCGGTACATGACCTATTGGTACACAACCTACTGGTTCTCAAACTACCAGTACACAAACTACTGGTACATAAACTACTAGTACTCAATCTACTGGTATGTCAAAAGAATATTGGGAGAAGTTGGATAGAAGACCAAGGAGTACGATTTGACTCTTCCTAGATGATTCAATATTATTGAATGTGTCGAGAGAATATACATCCAAGGAACTATGGGAAAATTTGGGGAATTTGTATCAGTCAAAGTCCTTGGTAAATAATTTTTTTTCTTATAAAGAAGTTGTATCATCTCCTAGGATAATCTCGTTGTAGCAATTGGTAGTATCACTCAATTTTCATTGAAGTATGAGGATGTAGTTTCATCCTAGTTATTAGAAGAGATGTGGTGGAAAAACATGGATAGTCATAACACAGATGCTTTATTTGTAAGAGTTCATCTCAAAGATAAGGATACAAAAAATTCTTCAGGGGGATATTTAAATATAAAGGTAGGTCTAAATCCCCAGGAAAATATTTGAGGAAATGATGGAAATGTGGTAAAGCTGGGAATTATAAGAAATATTGTAGGGTTAATAAAGTTGATAAAGAAAAGATATTTGAGTATGCCTCTTCCAGAGAGGTGAAAACCTCCACAAAATAAGGAGGTAATGTTTACCTGGCATCTACAGGTAAACATGAAAACCGTGATGTATGGTTGATTGAATCAAGTCCATAATTTGATATGAATCCTCACAAGGAGTGCTTCAGTGAATATGAAAAGTATGATGGTGGTGATGTCTTCCTAGGATATGACTCGACAACCAAAATCATGGGGCATGGAAGGGTTAAGTTATTGTTAAAATATAGAAGGATTAGAACTCTCCCTGGATTTCTGCACATTCCAAATCTATCCAAGATCCTAATATTTGTAAGTAAGTTGGATGATGCACGTGTGGATACTTTATTGGGAAAGGGTGCTTGCAAGATGGTCAAATGAGAAATGGTGTTGATGAGGGGAGTTCGATGCAGAACTAGGTACAAGTTGTTGGGAAGCACTTATACTAGTGGGTGTAACATTTTTTTGTCCATGAGTAGATAAATAAAGAAGAAAAAATACATACCATCCTTGGAAATAATAGCATGCTATGGTTTTTAATTAATTGGGTTGGTTTTCACTGATGTCAACCCTTGAAGAAAGTCCACTAGCAAATTTTGGTAGCAAAAAGGTTTGGGTAATGGACCCAAGTTTGTTTGATGGTGAGTTTTGAAATATTTGAAGGAAATACTATTCTATATGGATAGTACATTTCATTCCATTTCCAGTGGTATGTGGAACGTCACATAAATCCTCACAGTTAGAGATTTATGGCCATGTGAAGTTGGAGAACCCTCATGAGTCATCTAGAAGCCCCAAAAGGTCAAAGTAGTCAAAGTGGTTGAAAATAATAAATTATTTAAATAATAAAGTGAAGTGATGAGTGTACTATAATTCAAATTGGATACAAAATAAATTATTTAAATAATAAATTTAATGGATAAATTACTAAGTGGACGAGTGGTTAGAATTGGGTTAGCCCTAAAATAAGGAAAGTGGGTTAAGATGGTTAGAAGTAATTTAAATAATAAAGTGAAGTGATGAGTGTACTATAAGTCAAAGTGGATACAAAATAAATTATTTAAATAATAAAGTTAACGGAGAAATTACTAAGTGGACAAGTGGTTAGAACTGGGTTAGCCCTAAAATAAGGAAAGTGGGTAAAGATGGTTAAAATGTAACTCCTTGAGGAAGCTACATGAAAGTATAAATAAGAGGCAGGCCTCTCTCATTTTAATCACACATGAGAATATTGAATATATACAAGTGACTAAGGTAACCAAAGGATATCTAAGCCTAATTTCAGAGGGAAGGTGAAGTAAAGAAGACCGAAATTCAAGGGAGGATAAATTCTTTTGATGATGCTTTCTAAGGTATGTTATTTACAGGTCATCTCACCATTTTCACAATAAATTTGTTTCTAGAATGATTTAGACCATGAAATTGGGGTGTCATTGAGGACGCTTATCCAAATAGCTGTGATAAAAATATCATCTTGTGGGTCATTGTATTTTTGGAGTTACACTCAGTGGAAAATAGGGTTTGTGGCTAGTCCTGAAACTAGTCTAAAACATGTGTTTCGGGTGAAAACGTCCTAAATTATTCATAACATATCCAAATAAAGTAAGATAAAATTTATTAGTTAGAGTACAGTATATAGTATTATGTGTACAATTTTCAAATCCATACAACAAACATTCCATGTGGGGAACGCTCTACAATTTCACTCTCTAGAATAAGCCAGAATTCAATAAGGTATGCCATTTTTTCTATAACTCATTTTCTGAGAGGATGCAAGTAGTGAAACTTAGAGGAATTGCATAAAATACACTGAAGTACATTGTGTATTGTTTTCAGATATTTATTCATTACATGTACATAGTTATGATTATTGCAAGTTAGGGTTGTTGACTAATCCAAAATTAGTCATGTGAGACTAAAGTAAAGTTTGATGAAAATCCTAGTCTCTTGTTGGTAAAGTTAAGGAAAGTTTGCAGGTATGTGATCATATACACCAGGTCTATTATAGAGTTACAAATCATATTTGTATGATGAAATTGATGAGGGATTTTGGTTGAGGTAAATGTTGAGTACATGGTTGAGACAAGTAGTTGATGAATTGGCACATACATGAGGTGTATAGTTGATGATGTTGGTACATCTTGATGATTCATAGTTTATGTGTATTTGGTGCATGGTTGATGTACTTGTTGATGGTACAGGTTGAGATACAGTTTGGTGCATGGTTGATGCACTTGTTTATGTTACAGGTTGATTACAGGTTGTTTGGACATGTTATTGTGACAGGTTATTTGTACAGGTTTGATGCATGGTTGATGAATTTGTTTATGGTATAGGTTGAGGTACAAGTTTATGTATGGTACATGTTTTCACATGTTATTGGTATAGGTTGTTACAGGTTTATTACAGGTTGATTGGTACATGTTTTTACAGGTTGATTACAGGTTGATTGGTACAGGTTTACAACAGTATATCTCACATGGATAGTGTGACAGTGGTTCCATCATTCTAATTCTACATTAGGGTGGTTGGATGGGGAAAGGAAATGTGGTTGTAGCCACCTTCCAGGTAGTTGGAGAACATAGGGGGTTGTAACCAGACAATTGGGGAGTTGGAGCTTCCATTAGGTTGTATCATGAGAAACTAGGGGGTTGGAGCCTCCTTCAAGTTGCAGCTGGAAAAAAAAGGAATTTGGTGCTTCCAATGAATGTCATTCGTAAAGACATATAAGAAAAAGAATTATGTGGTTTTGTTCCACTTTGGGTTTCCACATAAAAACACTGGTGTAGTGTGTATGTGTATGATTGCTCATTTTTTCATTGTTTATTTACTCTGCAATTATTGGATGATAATGATACATTGATATAACACTTTCATTATATGGTTAAAAGGATTATATTTCTCTATTACTGATTCACCCCCCCTCTCAGTAATCCAACAATTGGTATCAGAGCAGGTTCCTTCAAGAAACAATTTAACCACTCGAAGGAGATCATGGATTATTTTGAGAATGGAGTATTGTAACACTCTTTCATATTGTAACACCCCCATTCCAGGCCAGGTAGGCGCTACTTCATGGAATAACAATCTCATACTTAATTCTATATATAACACATGCATTTAAGAAAATGAAACACATTTAAACTTAGAGTAAATATAAGAATTACTACTACTATAAATAATCAATGGATTTGACATTAATTCGTATGCACAACATAATACATGATAAATATAAATACACAGACATACAAAAACCTAATTAAAACATCATCTGGTACTTATCTTTGAAATGGTGGTAATTACACCAACCAGGTGCAGGCCTTCCACGAACCTCCCAGCCTTAGACCACGCTGCTCATCAAGCTCAGCAATGGGTCACCCCTAAGCTGGGACTAAGCTCCACCCCAAGGTAAGGAATCCTAGGCTAGGTTGAGGTTACAGGGAAAACAACACAGAATGATTGGAAGGATTCTTCCCAGGATGCCATCTTACGCCCACTACTCCCGGACTCTCATTCCCCACATGCCTATTCCGCCCGGGAGTATACACCTTCACAAGCACAGTCCATCGGTGCTACACCTCTCTCTCTAAGTCTCGGCAACAGGCCAGATCAGGAAGTCTCAGAGCCCGAAGATGGTGCTGGACACTCTCTGGAAGAAGCCACTTCCCAACAAACTCTCTCACCTGGAAAGAGATTACACATAGGCCTGACAACCTGCCTCTTTCAAAAACAACCACCTCCCTCACCTGGAGAGAGATTACACATAGGCTGAGAATGAACTCACACTGGCTAGTAAGCCACCCGCAGTCTAGCACTACATGGCCACAACAACCAAC
>SNQJ01S0006622.1:20572-34750 GCA_010110895.2 Picea sitchensis
ACATCAAATTTTTCTATCACTCGAGAGTGTTTTAATTCTTGATTGGAAAGAGAATTGATAAACTCAATAATCTTTTCGTCATAAGGAATCTTCTTTTCAATTTCAGATAGATGATTGATGATATATAACTCTGCAGTTTTTATTTTCATTGTTTCACACAATTGATATATTTCCAGGTGGGTCTTGAATTGCTCCATCAATTGAATAATTTGATCCCACAATATTTGACTATACTCAGCTAAATTTTGTCTATGAGTGGTTTGTTCTAATGTGTCTTCCATAAGCTTACTCCAACGTTTTTTTTTAATTAGAATATTTATTTTTTTACCTTTTCTTTCCAATTGTTCTTCAAGTTCGGTTACATCATTTTCTTTTTGTTGATTATTTTCTTGTGAGATTGTGGCCGAGATTGAAGCAACTATGGGTGATGTTAATAAAGAATCATGAACTTGACCTTCTTTATCCACCTCTCCAGAAACGTTCTTCGAAATACTTTCCTTTTTTAATTTCAATTTAGTGATTTGTCTGTTGAGAGTTGTTACATTTTCTTTAAAGCATCATTCTTTGCAGTGAATTTATCTTTTTCTTGATACGATTCAATTAATTATTTAGACTATGTGAGTTGAAAGTGAGGAATTTTCAACCAATATGTTAGAAATCTTATTTATTTTTCTTTTTGATCTAGAATAGCCTTCAAATTTGTATTTGACTTATTTCTGTTAGTTATTGATGCAACTATTCCTTCCAATTCCTTGGCTTTGTTTTCTTTAATTATAATAATTTTTTTCCCATTGATCAATTGCTGAGATAGTTTAACAACGACATTCTATCGTTTCATTACATTCATTGATGATTGAATCAATATTCATATGACAATTTCACTAGTTTTTTTAATCCATTCAACAAAATCAAAGTCATTAACTTGAGTTATATCTACTCCCACTGAGGTAGTATTATATTATGTTAATCCAGTACCTTTGTTTGACTCTGGTTGGATGACTCGTAGATTGAATTGATTAGTTTTTACATGAGTTGAAATTATGAGCCTTGATCATGATAACTCTTGGTTTTCATCCAAGGTACTATCCTTAATAACTAATGATCTAGGTGGACATTGGTATAGTTACATATGATAGTTCTAATTGAAAATGTCTCCCAATTCTTCACCCCACGATCTTAAAAGAAGCATACCAAAGTAATTTCCATCATAATACTCTTGTTAGGGACCTCGGCTAAATTAACAACCAAATCCTTAATTAGACAAAGACATTTTACTTTGTTTAAATAAAATATATATAGATCTTTATAATATTTAGTAATATGAAGTCCTAACGTTTCCATGATAGCCTTTGCCATAAGATTATGAGAAGTCCATGGATCCAACATACAATTATGTAAAACTAATCGTGAATGATCAAAGTAATGTAGAAAGGAGCAATATTAGTATCTTCTTTTTCAAGATGAGGACCTATAAATATTTTTGGTGTTTCTTCATGCACACTAATAGTGTGAGTATTCAAATCTAAGTCAAAATAAAAACCTATAAACTTTGTTACTTCATTTATAAATTAAGGTGTATTTATTACTTCATTCAAAGGAATTGGAATACGCACCTTGTTAAGTTCGGTGATTAAATTGAAAGAACTAGTATTTCGAATGGGTACTTCTTTATTTTGTGGTTCACTCACATGTTCAACTATTTCCTTTGGTTGTTTTGTGCTTTCTTGATCATCAACTATTTCCTTTGGTTGTTTTTGTGCTTTCTTGATCACCTTCTGACTTTGAGGCTGAACATGATTGGTTTTAGCTCTAAGATACTAATTATGGTGAATTTTAGCTAAAATTGTTTCAGTGAACGCTTGATTCTATTAAACCCGTATACTTTCCATTTCTTATTAAAACATATTAATATATATTTTGCATATAATGAGTTATTGAATTTTGATGATCTTTTTGGGTCAAATAAATCCGAGGCTCTTCTACTTCTACCCAATTAATCTCATGTAGTGCTTTTGATACCTCAAATTCTTCATGTTGAATTTTCATTTCAAAATCATCAATCATATTGTTACTATCCATTAATGGAAGTTGTGATGGAGGTTCAACAACCTTCTTTATTTCATTTCAAAATCATCAATCATATTGTTACTATCCATTAATGGAAGTTGTGGTGGAGGTTCAACAACCTTCTTTTCTCTATTCAAAATTTGAGAATTGAAACGTTTCCTATAAGGAACATTAGTTTTTGCAAAAATGTTCCAGATGCTCCAGAATTATTATATAAATTTTTTTTGAGATGCTCCAGAATTATTATATAATTTTTTTTTGAGGATTTGTTGGAGGAATAATTTTATTAGTAGTTTCAAACTTAGCCATCTTACTATCTAAAGATTTAACTATTTTTTCTATTTTATCAATCTTTTGATCTTGCTTATTTGTAGAACAAGGTTCTTCTACTAAGTGATCTTCTGTATTTTTCTTACTTTCACTCCTTTCAACTTTGTATTTGTTTTTACCCGCGGTGACTATATTTCCTTCTAAATATAAACCGTCAGTTTTCATGGAAACTAAAGTAACTTCCGTTCACTCCCTTAGTAATAAAAAAAATTAAGGTCTAAAGCAGAAGAATACGTAACCTTAGCTTTCGCTGGGGTTGGTATTACATCTTCAAGAATTTTATTATAATTTTTTTTAAATTTCTTTGTAAAGTCAGAAACAGATTTATCATTCTTTCACTTTAAAAAATCGAAGTCGGTAAGATAGTATCGGTGGTCTCTTTTTATACCCCATTGATTTAAAAATATTGTTTTCAATTCTTCCCAAGCCGCAATACTATTTGCAGGTAGATTTTGAAACCATTGTCATGCATCACCTTAAAGGATTTTCACAAACAACATGAGATATACATCTTCTTCTAAAACCCTAAGATTATAAATACAATCTCGAAAAAAGGCAATATTTTCTATAGCGCTTAGGTTGGTTTGACCATTGTAATTATTTAAGATACTTATTAGCTAACTTATGTAATTTTTGGGGAAGCACCAAAGGCTAGTTGCCCGCTTTGACCCAATGTTGGACTTGAGGTGGAATAGTTACTTTCGAATAAGGCGGTGGATTATTTTCAATTTTAGTAGAGTGTTTCTTAAAGAGATGACTTAGTATTGATGAAACCTTTCCAAAAGGATTCCAAGTAAATAAAGTATTATAAATATCCACCAAAGGAATATTAATATCGGAATATTATTATCGATCAAAGGACAACCAAATTTCCCCTAGTCAAGGTTTTATATTCAAACTGATTTATATACTAGCACAGCTGCTAACTTGCGGCTGAGAACGCCGAAAGGTATCGGCTGAAAACCCATGCTCCCAATATAAAATGTATGTGGGAATCCGTAATTCGTCTGTGGTAATATGAAATGTTTGGCTGCACGGTTTAATCCTACTTAATCATTTAAACGTGGCATTTACATATCCTTACAGTAATTTTTTAATGTGATTAGGTAAATGTTAAAAAGTAAACATGTTAATGGATGCCTTGATAAATGGAAGAAAGTTATGAATAATAAATCTGACCCATTGATTTTGGAGGACGACTAAGAATATGCCAGCATCTTCAATGCATAGCCATCAGATTAGGGTTTAAAGTTAAATAAGGTTTAAAGATCATTAATTGTGCCCATTGTTAATAGGTGTATGCCTTTCGGCGTAATTATGTTTCTATAATTTACGTATCTTCGATTTAGGTAAACCTAATGAAGAAGATCATACTTTTGAACGTTTGTTTTCTCGTGAAACAAGTTTATGAGGATCATACATAGGGTAGTATGTGGTGATATTTGCTAAGAACGAGTATTTCTAGAATTATTCTCCAAGTTTACTTGATAAGGTGAAAAATATTAAGTAAAATATTTTCAAAATAAAGCAAACAAGGGATTCTACTTCACTCGCCTATTTAGTAAAATGCACGTGTTTGCCCAAAAATGAAATAAGGACTTAACAATATTTCTTTAACTCTATAATGTAGTCCCTTAAGAAATGAGAAACTTTAAATACTTACACGAGTCTTCATTCTCAATCTTGTTGGACCTATGGTTAAGGTTGAGCTTGAGCATCTTGCTATGCAAGAACGTGCCAAGATTGTTCCTATTCTATGTGATTTGTTGTAGTTTGTATGGCTACAACTAATTTAAGATACTTCATTAGGTGAAGTCATGATTATCATTTAGTTAAAATCCAAAAAGTGCATCATCAACGAAGACGAAGTGTAACAAAATTACATAGTTAAATGTCTATGACATTTCAAAAAATGTTGAGATCTCTTGTATGTGTTATGGAAAAATGCATAAAACATTTTTACTTGAGTATTCAACCATGTTCTCTTTTTTACCATAATCTTGTGCAAAAGTTTCATAGTGTACATCAAAAACTTATTAAGTGTGTACAAAAGTGTGATAGTGTACCTCAAAAATATATTGTCCAATATGTCAATAATACATTCAACTTTGTTCAAAAACTCAGCACATATATTATTTGTCTAGTTTGTCACTAAGGGGCATGAAGATATTCGAAAGACAAACAATGTGCTTCCTTTTTCTTATTCCTATACACATGAGAGGGAGAAATATGAATGAAATATGAGATGAACTTATGTATATTATTATAGAGTGGATGTAGAATGTAATTATGTAGAGATGTTGTCACATTCATGTAGTTAATGATAATATTTGAATCCCCATATGTTAAATACTTGAATAGATTTGCAAATATACTTTAGAATAGTCAAGAATACACAAAAGCATTCACCACAATATTAAACACAAGAAATAATCAAAACCCTTGAGATAGAGTAACACCATATATTATTCCTTATGAAAGGAATGCACTCCCAATAAATACTTCCTTGTACAACAACAATATTCTTAATCATCCTCCAATACATTGCATACACTTCTTTATATAGCATTCTCTATCTTCTAGGAATTTTCTAGAGAAGGAATCTTCTACAAAGCCTATTTATTATATCTAACTACCATAATGGGCCTTATTTAATAATATAATAGATCTAGTCCACCTTACATTGAATGGCTCCACTAATAATAGATAACCTCATATATTACCTCCCTAGGTATACTACACCATATACATTGATCGAGACATATTTTTTCCTTTTCTAGAAAGAGTAGGAGTTTTAGAGACATAAATTCACTATAATTATTGCTTTTTGAACCAAATTTGTTGTGAAAGAGTTGGAGTGATTCTCTACACGGAAAAGGATTTCCTTGGAATGTCCTTGTGGAAATGAGTCTCAAATATGTTCCTTGGAGAATGGTCCTTTTGTTGGAGATAAGCTCAAGATTTCCACGATGGAAATGTAGTGTGAGAAGGAGAGGGATTTCCATTTTGAAAAAGCAAATAATTTCTTGTGATTCAAATGCCCCATGAAACAATTAATGGAAGGGCTCTAAAAGAAGTAGTGTTTGGATTTTCTATCGAATATTTTAAAGAGTTTGAATAGTGTGATAATAAACTATTTTATTAATATATATGATTTTTTTGCTATTTACTCTATGATATTCACTTTATAAGTTCATATTCACTTTATAAGTTTATTGAATTATGTTAATTTTCCTTCTAATATTAAATTTAAATTTCTTTATCATGAATATCATTTATTATTAAATTAATTCAAGTTCAATATTCATTATAAACATTTATATTAATCAAATATTGAAGACACTCTAATATTCTCCCCATAAACTCATTTAATTATGTTAGTTTTCTTTGTAATGTTAAAATTATACTTATATATTATTATTTATTATTATTATTTATTATTATTATTAATTTAATCTTCTTATCATACAAGTTGTAGGTTAGGAAAATCTCAACCCAACCACCAAAATGGCAATAAATAAGGGACATTATACACCATGCCACCTCGATATAGGTTATGCACTTAGAGAGAGACTATGTCACTCTAGCTAGGTGATCTCGATGACCGTGGGGGGTTGAGATGAATGGAAGGGAAATAAGAGAAGTACCCCCCTAAAGGAAAATGATGGAAGAGGAAATATGGTTTTGATAACTCTTTTGTGGGTGGTTTAAGGTTTTCAATTCTTTGGATGCCTACAAAGGGTGTTTGTACCTTCGAAGAAAAACCACACTTGCATATAGCAATGTTAGGTGGAAAAACAAGTTAAGATTGATTTCCATAATTGCAGGAATAATAAATGATATATATCATCACATAAAAGATAATAAGAGTTGCAATATTAGTGCGAAAATTCCAATTTAATAAGCACGAGACAAGCTAGTAAAAACTAGTTTACCTCAACAACAATGATAGAACAAGACTTCAACAAAAAACTCAAGGTTGTCAAAAAAAGATAACTGCATCAGCCTTATGGCTATAAAAAACTTTTTGTTACAACAATATATTTAACCACTAAAACTTGCCAAAGGATGTGTTGTACTTAGTATATTATTGATGCAGACGCCAACTCGCACACTCTACATCCGCTCACATGATCGTTCATTCAATCCCCGAGTTGAATTATCTCTTTCGATTCCCTGCTGGAATCTCTATTAAAACCCGATCCACAGGTCCTTCTTGTCCTATCATGGCCTCTACACATGCCTATGAATTTCCCTGAAATAATTTGGGGTTTCGGGACATCTTAATTCCTGATGACAGGAATCCTCTCTCCTCTTGACCTCTCGATCATAGATTTTCTGATATGAAGAAACACCTCTATCGGTGACTAGCCCTCAGGGCTAAGTCTTGTCCCACACAACCACTGCACATAAAACCACGGCTCTATTTTTTGGGTCGCGCAACCCAAGCGCTCAACCTCTCGTCCAATGGATCCCCGAAATGTCGATCCACAAAACGTCAATATGACAAAACGCTTTAATAGCCTTTAGTCCCCATGGCTATCTCCTAGTCCATGTGACCACTATCCCTGTCATCATAGTCCTATGTCGGGATTTATCAACACGAGAGCCCGACCTCCTGTCTTATGGACTCCCGAAACATCAACTTCCAAGATGCCAAAATGGCGCTCGCCGGATTCCTCTTTCCTCTTTGCGATTTCGGGCTTTGAAACACCAAAATTCTGAAGCTCTTGTCCTCGGAACCCCCAAAGTTCTGATTCCCAAAACTCTGATATGACGACTGCTTGGAAACCCCTTTCAGGATTTCGTGTTTCGGGTTCTCCCGATGCGAGAATCCTCCTCGTCATTGTTCCTTTGCACTCCCGACCTCCGATGTGCCAAAGTGATGTGAATCTCTACCACGTGTCCCAAATTGATGGATGACTCTGATGTGTTTCGGGGTTTTCTCCATGGAGATTCCCGATCTCCTGTCTTCTAGACTTCCGATATCCCGAACGTCAATATCTCTATGTGCCAATGCCCTTCCGGACTTTCACCCTCCTGTTCACAAATTTTAAACCTTGTGCAGCTCCTATCAGATCCAACGGATAATGGGTAATTGGACCAAGATCCGACGATCCGTATCCTTTCTCCTGTGCACTCCTCTGTTGCACTGCCTCTTGGGTGTCAAATCTTCTCAATAGTCCAGATCTCTCTGGCTGGATCCAATGGCAGTTGTTGCTCCTCCCTAGATTTGGTGCTTTCTTCCCAGACTTGGAAGAATTTCAAAATCTCAAAGGCCTCGAAATTTGTGTCATCCCTGTGATCTCTTGCTACCTCTGTGCATAAAAGCACTCACTTGTGTGTATGAAAACGTGGTTCCCCCTGAGCTTTAGAAAACTCTAAACTCTTCTTGAGAGTTCTTTGGACTTTGCACTCCTTATAGCTACGGCTTCATGCGCTTAGAGCACTACACCTCTTGAGATTTTATCCTTCTTTTGAATCCTCGAAGGATTCTAACGTCTGCACTCCTGCAGAGTCTTCGCACACACACAAAGGTGTTGTCTCTTCTGAGATTTCCTGCTCCTCAGACCTTAAGAGAATAAATATTCTTTCCTTCTCCTGCAGATGGAGAATTACGAGGCCCTCTTGGCGCTCAGTCTACTCAAGAAACCTATTGCTAAGTATTTACGGGTATTCAATAACCCTGCGAATAGGCTCAATGCCCACATGGTAGAGCCTCTTACGGAACTCCTCAGACCTTCCGCCTTCTTCTGAACTCAACAGAATCCATTTCGTGCACTTAAAGTACTTACTCCATGCCCACCTAGCAGAGTATCAAGAAACCTCTATGATTCTTACTTCTTATGAACTCACAACAGAGTTCCCTAGTGCATCACTATGCATATGCTCAATGACCACTTGGCAGAGCTCTTGCAAAACTCCTTAGAGGTTATGTCTTCTGTGTCCTCCTTACACCTGCTCAATTCCCTTCTGGTAGAGCTCTCATAATCCTTAGTGATTCTGGCTTCTGTCTGAACTCACAACATAGTTCTTCTGTCTGCTTTGCACTCCTTGCACCTGCTCAATGCCCTCCTAGCAGAGCTTTGCATAACTCACAACATAAGTTTCGTCTATGACTGTGTTCTCATATACAACCTCACCTCTTGAGGTATTCAACAACCTCACGGCCTTCCTCGAATTATTGATTCCATCTCCTATGCCCACCTGGCATGCCTTTGTCTGAATTCACAGAATTCAGAAGTGCATCTATGCACTAGTTTTCAGAGACCGCAGTACTTTGTCATGCCCTCCTGGCATGAAACCTCAAAGACCTCTCAATCCTGAAACCAAACAAAACCCCTTGCAAATGCCTAACATACATCTGCAACATACATTCACATCATATAAAGAACACTCACAAACATTCATTTAACACCATAAATATGAAAGAAAAATTGTTGTTTATATTAAAATGACAAATGCCTGTTTACAATGGTGTTCCTGAGCATGGCCTATAACAAGGTCTCGGCTCCTTCTCTTCTTCTCTCTAATCACAGACTCTAACTCAACTATCTCCACTATTCTCAAATGAGATACCATACAGTCTTTTACCTGAGGGGGCTCTTCGAGCTCTTCCCTCCAAACCTCAACTACCCTATTCAATTGCATTCAATAGTTGTCTAGTCCGTAGATCGGGTCTAGATCTCAACCTTGCAAAAATTAAAGGCCTATATTATTTACAGCCTATGAAAAGGCACGACTTCCGAGCTCAATAGCTTAAACATTTAATTACATTTAATTTCAAAGAAAAACAAGGGCTGCGCCTCTCTTCATCTTTGAATGCGTGCGCTTGACGTGGTTGGTTGGCTGGGTGGCTGACATGAGATGATGCTCTTGCCTCATACTCCTCAGCTGCAAAATTCATGAGCTCGTTCTCATGAGCTTCCCCTCTCAGCTATTGAAATCCTCCTGGATCCTAAACGAATTTATGGAGTTGTTCATCTTCTCCATCTCCCTGCTGCTACTATTGCTTCTATGCTACTGTTGTTGCTGCTTCTTTTCTTCTCAGTTTCTCTTCGCTGGTAGTTCTTGCTGACTTGATCATCATCTCTCTGATATATTCTATCACTTCATCCAGTTTCTCCAGTGGCTGGCTCTGTTCATGCAGTCTCCTCAGCTGCAAATTTTTTTTGCAATTAGGAAGATCGTTGTGATCTCCCATGCTTTCTTCTTCATCTTATTATGTGGCACTAAGTGTCCACTCTTCTGTAGACTTTAGCTCTGCAGTTTCCCTTTGAGTGACCTATTATTGAGTCACCTTTTCTGACAACTCAATTTCTGCTAGTTCTCTTGCTGGCTCTAGATTGTTCAGCCAATCCTCCAACATCTTTAGCTCTATCTCCCATGGAGTGATTAATTTGCCTGCATACTCTTCGGCTTCTTCTACTGCCAGCTTCAGTGCTGCAGCTTCCTCAGCTTCCTGGATGAAATCATTGAGACACTCCTCAGAATGCTCATTCTCCCCTCCTACTTGGGCAGCCTCAGATATCTTCTCCAATGCCTTCCTCTCTATCAGCTGCTCCTACTGATCTAAATCCAACTTCGAGCTCATCTGCTCTGTCATCTTCTTTGGCTGATTCCAAATCACCTGCTCACCCCTGCCCACCTGGAAATATGAGATGTCTCTGCTGCCCTACTGGTATTCTATGAAATCGATCGATCCCATCTCTGTTCCCTTGCCCACCTGGAAATCTAGAAACCTTTCACTGCCCTCCTGGAGTCTATGAGATCCCTCAGTGATATCCATCCATTGCCCACCTGGAAAATTGAAATTCCTCAGCTATCCTCATGACAGTTCGTGAGATCCTGCAACAATCTCAGCTCTTTCCCCATCTGGAAATTTGGAATTTCTTCTCTGCCCTCCTGACAGTCCGTGGAATCTTCAATTGATCCCAATTCATCTTCCGCATCACTGAGATATCTCCCAGTCTCTGGTTCTCACATCTAAATTTCATTTTCTTCTCGGCCATAGAGGCTTTCCGCATACCTCATCCATCCTCTTATCATCCTATGCTGTCTCATGACCATCAGCTCTTTGACTGGCCATTTTACCTTCGGCTCCCTCATGGGACATTCATATATCCATCTCAACTTGGCTTTCTGTTGCATCTGCAATGCAATCTTTTCTATTTCTCTCCTTATATCATCGAGCTCTTTATCTATTTCTTTTTCTATTTCTGCAAGCTTTTCTACTTTGCTCTTCCTCCTAGCATACCTACGGCCTTTAGTAGCCATGTTGTTGTCTCTATTTTCCCTCCTGGAAAACCTGTTGTTGTCACTCTGCATCCCGAGTGTTTCCAAACTCATCCTATAGTCCTCCTAACTGTCTTCTTGATTGCCACCTACCTGCAACCGATTATCACAGAGTCTTTAGTACTCTGTCTTCTTCTTCCTTCTACCTTTTCCATCTACTTTAAATATACAAATAGAGTTCTCACTCTGATACCACTTGATGCAGACGCCAACTCGCACACTGTACATCCACTCACAGGATCGTTCATTCAATCCCCGAGATGAATTAGCTCTTTCGATTCCTTGTTTGAATCTCTGTTAAAACCCGATCCACAAGTCCTTCTTGTCCTGTCACAACCTCTACACGTGCCTGTGACTTTCCTCGAAAGAATTTCGAGTTTCGGGACTTCTTAATTCCCGACGACAGGAATCCTCTGTCCTCTTGACCTCCCGATCATCGATTTTATGATATGCTAAAACAACTCTATCGGCGACTATCCCTCAGGGATAAGTATTGGCCCACACGACCACTGCACATAAAACCATGGCTCTATTTTTGGGGTCGCGCAACCCAAGCGCTCAACCTCTCATCCAATGGATCCCCAAAATGTCGATCCATGAAACGTCGATACACTGAAATGCTTTAATAGCCTTTAGTACCCATGGCTATCGCCTGGTCCATGTGACCTCTATCCCCATGACCGTAGTCCTATGTCGGGGTTTATCAACATGAGAGCTAGACCTCCTGTCTTCTGGACTCCCGAAATGTCGACCTCCTAGATGTCGAAATGGCGCTCCCTAGCTTCCTCTTTCCTCTTCGTGATTTCAGGCTTTGAAACACCAAAATGCCAAAGCTCTTGTCCTCAGAACCCCTGAAGTTCCAATTCATGAAACTCGGATATGACGACTGCTTGGAAACCCCTTTCGGGATTTCTCATTTCGGGTTCTCCCGATGAGAGAATCCTCCTCGTCGTTGTTCCTTCGTACTCCCAACCTCCTATGTGCCGAAGTGATGTCAATATCCACCACGTGTCCCAAATGGAGGGAGGACTCTGATGTGTTTCGGGGTTTTCTCCCTGGAGATTCCCTATCTCCTGCCTTCTAGACTTCCAGTATCCCGAACGTCGATATCCCGATGTACCAATGCCCTTCGGGACTTTCACTCTCCTGTTCATGAAGTTTAAACCTCGTGCAACTCTTGTCAGATCCAACGGTTGATAGGAAATTGGACCAAGATCCGACAGTCCATATCCTTTCTCCTGTTTTCTCTTCTCTTGCAATGCCTCCTGGGTGTGAAATCTTCTCAATGGTCCAAATCTCTCCAGCTAGATCCAATGGCAGCTGTTGCTCCTCCCTAGATTTGGTGCGTTCTTCCCGGACTTGGAAGAATTTTGAAATCTCAAAGGCCTCGACCTTTGCTTTGTCCCTGTGATCTATTGCGACCTCTGTGCGTAAAAGCACTCGCCTACGCATATGAAAGCATGGTTCCTCCTGAGCTTTAGAAAACTCTAAAATCTTCTCGAGAGTTCTATGCCCTCTGCACTCCTTGCAGCTACGGCTTCGTGCGCTTAGATCACTACTCCTCCTGATCTTTTATCCTTCTTTCGAATCCTCAAAGGATTCTGACATCTGCACTCCTGCAAAGTGTTCACACACACAAAAAGGTGTTGTCTCTTCTTAGATTTCCTGCTCCTCAAACCTTAAGAGAATAAATATTATTTCCTTCTCCTACAGATGGATAATTATGAGGCCCTCCTGGGGATCAGTCTACTCAAGCAACCTATTGCTGAGTATTTTCGGGTATTCAATAACCTATTACGAAACTCCTCAGAGCTTCCACCTTCTTCTAAACTCAACAGAATCCCTTTCATGCACTTAAAGTACTTACTCCATGCCCACCTGGCAGAGTATCAAGAATCCTCCGTGATTCTTACTTCTTACGTGTTGGTTGTGGAGCCTGATTATCTTTCTGATTCATAGGTCCTTTCTTTCAGTCGTGTTTATACCCCATGAAGTATTTACACCCCAGAAGTATGTACACTCTTCCATGCAGGGGAGTTCAGAGGGGGGGTACGGGGGGCCTATCCCCCCGGCTGAGGGGTCTGGGGGCAAGCGAGGGTTCGGGGGTGAAGCCCCCGAAGAAAAAATTACCTTGTAAAAGTATATTGTAATTTCATTGTAAATTTGGACCGTTCATTATAAGGTCGCACATCTAACGGTAGAGATTATGTTAGGGTTTTTTTCCCTAGAAGGCAACCCTCTTTTATGAGAGAAATGTATTGCGACTATGGATGAGGGTGAATATTGTATTCTGAGAGAGGAGACTATGAGAGAAAGAAGAGTAATTTACAACGGGTTTTGTTGTAGGTTCTATCCCTTCATTTGTTGGATAATAATAAAGGAAGGACCTGGCAATTTCTTTGGTGGATGTAGCCCACACTGGGTGAACCACATAAATCTGTGTCTCTCTTGTATTGTGTGTCTTCTGTGTTTTTTTTCTGCATTTGTTTTATTTTATTGCTCCGCGATCCTGTTTTTCTTACAACTGGTATCAGAGCGTAAGGTAACTCGCAGGAAAAGAGGGTTCTTGGTTCAAGTGGGAGCAATGTCGGAATATGGAAAGTTTAGGGTCGAGAAATTTAACGACCAAAACTACCAGTTATGGAAGATGTAGATGGAAGACTATTTATATCAGAAGGATCTATTCCTACCATTGAGTGGATTAGCAAAGAAGCCGACAGCCATGAAGGATGAAGAATGGGAGATTCTTGACAGAAAGGCTCTAGGAACGATACGGCTGAGCCTGGCAGTGTTGGTGGCTTTCAATATTTCGAAAGAAAAGACAATGAAGGGTTTGATGGACGTGCTAGCCAAATTGTATGAAAAACCCTCAGCATCGAATAAGGTATTTCTAATGAAGAGATTATTTAAGATGAAGATGTCAGAAGGTGGGTCTGTTGCAGATCATTTAAATGAATTTAATACGGTTACTAATCAGCTAAGTTATGTAAAAGAGGACTTTGATGATGAGGTTAGGGCTCTTCTAATCTTGTGCTCATTGCCAGAAAGCTGGAATGGCTTGGTCATGGATGTAAGTAACTCTGTCTCTGGTTCAAATACTTTAAAATGTGATGATGTTGTTGGTGTTATCCTTAGTGAGGAAATGCGACAGAAAATCACAAGTGAGACATCAGGAAATGCGTTGAAGATGGAGAACAGGGGAAGACAAAAGGATAGAGGAAAGGGCTCAAGAAACCGCTAAAATTCTAGGAATGACTAATCCAAATCTAGACTTGGAAAGATAGAGTGTTGGAATTGTGGGAAGAAAGGACATCTAAAGAAAGACTACAGAGCTCCAAAGAAACAAAGAGATGGACAACTAGAGAGAAATCAAGAAGCAAATGTAACAGGTGATGTGTTACAAGATGCTTTGATTCTTTCTGTAGATAATATTTCTGAGTCTTGGGTAGTAGATTCAGGAGCTTCATTTCATGCCACACCCCATAG
>SNQJ01S0006622.1:34760-63882 GCA_010110895.2 Picea sitchensis
TCTCCAATTCTTGGATCTCCCTTGGCTCTGATCTTTCTCATATATTTATAAAATGAATGAACAGACTGGGCGTCACTTTTGATTTCCGCCACCTGAAATTTGCCTCTAAAAGAGACCCAAATATCTCTCAAATCGTGCATTTTTTTGAGAAAATCTCTACGCGGAAGGTAAATGGGCCCATTTTGGTTTAGGGTTTTCAACCGTTTCTCCAAATTCCTCACGGTTTGGCTGCAATCAGTTCTGCAAAATCATGTGTCTGATCTTGACGCCTTTCCAAATTTTATTTGTTCTTGCTCATAAAATTATTTGTAGAAATCCAAAATTATTTTTGAATCAATCATCTTGAACGTATTTGGATAATGAAATCAAGCCATGATCAGATCCATATCAAATATTTGATAATAGAAACCTGTGAAACAAAAAGAAACCTAAATTAATAACCTAAAAATTAATAACCTAAAAATTGTGGATAAAACAAAATCTAGAAAAATCAAAAAAGAATTTAAACTTACTATAACTTATAAACAAACATTATTTATATTTTCCTTTCAAATATGATCTTAATTCTAGAAGCTTCAAGAGAATAAAATCAAACAAATCATAGATAAAAAAAAATTATTATTATTATAAGATGCAAAATGAAAAAAAGAATTTAATTAATTAATATCACCAAATGATTTCATGAAAATGATACACCAACCAAGGTATTATTTGATGAAGTATTGAACACATTATTCAAAATAGTCAAACTTGCTAATGAGCAAAAGAATAAACACACAATCATAATTTAAACAAAAGTAAACATTTGATAAAAAATTAAAGTTTTTGTTTAAATTGAGATTTTTATGCTCGTTTTTAACTTTTGACATATACTCTAAATGACTCATACTAAAGAGAATGTCTCAAGTTTGTCTCAAAGCAAGCCAATGAATGGAACTTATTTGAAAAGGTTGATTCTGGAGCTCATTATAATTATCAAGATTTCAATAGGGGCCCTTTAAATTTTGTAAAAATATAAAGGGATTTGTTGGGGCCCAACAGATATGAACAAAAAGATGGAATATATTCCAAAGTTTAGGAGACAAGGGAAAAAGTTCCAAGAATAACTTTTGTTGCAAGTTCAATCCCTCAAGAATGCAAAGTTTGTGTTCAAGATGAATGCAAATGTGTGAAACAAAAGAGTTGTGACAACCATGAAGACAAGAACATATTTGCTGGTCTTCAAAAGAGAGCTGGTAACTCTTCCAACTCACCTCCTCAAGAAGACGATAAAGGTGAATGTTCAAGGTATACTTCTGCCTATCATTCAGTTGCTTTTGATTATGTTAAGCATGATAAATTTGCATGTAAAAATGGAAGAAAAATTCCATGTACATATTGTGGTTTAGATAACCATCATGTTTCAAAATGTTGGAAAATATTAACCACTTTCAGGAAACTTTCCAAGAAAAGGAAACTTGAAAAGAGGATGCAAAAGATTTGCACTCACTGCTAGAAGAGGGGTCATCTCATTGAACAATGTTGGACATTGCATCCAACCACTCATCCATAGCACAAGAAGCAGATGGATAAAGAGACTGACAAGAATGCAATAGGAGATTCCATCATCGATGTGAGACAAGATGATTCACAAGAAGACGGTTTTCAGTAGAAAAAGTCACCATTGAATTGGCTTGGTAAGAAATGGTTAGATTTCTTGAGCAAGCAAGGCTTACATTTCTTTGTTTGTATATGCACTTTTCAGCCTTATGTATCCATTTCTATTGAAAGTATGCCAAGTTGTAGTGATTTATCACAACTTGTATGATACAAGTTTGCATGTGAATGTTATTCATTTGAAGGCATTCTTTTTGTTGCACAACTTCGCCAGAAGTATGTAAAAGGTGGGTATGATGCTCACTTGTTGTAGCCATTTATAGCTTTTCATTTTGGACTCTTTTACCCACATGTTTTTGGTTTTATGTACTTATGTAGTGCTTGAAGGAGAGTTGAAGAGCTATGCACATGCATGTGTTTTTGTATGTGTGTAAACAATGAACTTTGTGATAGTTCATTCTGAGCGACTCATGATTGTGGCATGGTTGTGCATCATGAATGTCAACTTGTCATTAGGAATGTCGATGTGTTTCAAATGAGTCTCGACTTGTGTTGATGTTGTCTTGACAACTATGTGTGTTGATCATGTTTTTCGACTTATGTTTAGTCGATGGTGTTTGTTGGCTTGTAAGTCGATTTTCAGTACACCAAGATGCAGGAAAATGCCATGTGCTTTGATGAAGTAAAAGATGCGACCATTTTCTTGAAGAGAATAAAGACTTCGTTAGCATCATTTTCAGTCTTGTATAAATTTGTTTTCAAGATTGATGGTTTTATTGGTTTGTGACAAGATGTCACAGGAAAGTTTTTGCAGCCATTGTAGAGCGAATTGTGTTGACGCCAAAGAGTTTACAAAAGGGACTTGATTCTCAGTCGGAAGGTCATCAGTCTTCCAAGAACAAAGAGAATAGTGGGTCAGCAACAGCCAGAGAATAGTGGTTGATGGACATAGCTAGTTACAGTGCAAGGCATGTCAAGGTATCCCCGCGATTGTCAAAAAGACTTTTCAAGTAGAATCCGTTGATAGAACTTGGAAGAAGAAGAGTATTGAAGCTCAAACAGATAATCATCAGCTTTTCTGGGTCCAAAATAGTTTCAGTGGGAAGGGATGATCAGAATTTGGACCAGTGGTCAAAATTTATCCCAAAAATGAAAGTGTTCAAAACCACCTCAAAATGAACAAGTGCATAGCCCTCATCATCACGAACCCAAAGTGCTTCGAACGGGGTCAAACAGACATCGATGAGTGAGATATCATGATCTGTTCGATTTGCCAAACAGGCAAAGAAAAATGTTGATTGTACATCTAGTACATGATGGCGTGGTAGGTGTACAACATGACACATGGAAACGGTGATGTGGAAGAGGTGACGTGGCAAGAGATGACATTTAAGTGCTAAGTTGGCAGTTGGCAGATCTGGACGAATCATGTTTCGACACATGGAATTTAGTTGGCAAATGGGGTGGTGCTGCGTGGCCCAGGCATGGGCTACCACTTGGCACCGTAATTTGGTTGTTTGTTTAAAATTTTATGGATTTCGTGCGGATCGAACCCTGGACTTCCAAAATAGACCAAGCGCTTTGGCAATGGCCACCCAACCGGCGCACCACCACTTGTTCCTTATTATATATATCATTTTATATCTATTTAAGTTGGAATACATTGATCTTTGGAGCATGTTTGGGCTGGGGCTTAGCCCCAGCCCCCGGTCGCACACACATTGCCATATGACCATACATGGAGCGGGATCCATGAACCATGAAATGGACGTGGGTTTTAGTTTTCAAATGGTCACGTGTTGTTAGCCCACCACTTGTCAAGCTCTCAAACCATCTTGTAACGGAGCCCTTAACTTGCACTTGGACGTGGACATATGGGAACCCACGCGTCCAACACCTCTTTGGGTTGGGGGCTTGGTTCACTAACGGTGTGACAAATTCATGCATTTTGTGGAAACAACGCACGTGCTGGGTTTAGGCACAAGAAATGCCCAGCAGCCAGGTTACTCACACACAGGTGCATTTTGGTGAACCAGAGACAACAACCTTGAAGGAGGAAAATGACAAAAGGCCTATGTTATTCATTTTTTGGCCAAATGAGGTGCCGAAAAAGCCCAGCTAGGGGTTTTTGGATGTTCTGAATCCATTGGCACTATTTTCAAATCCATTTGGAGATTTATTTTGAAGGTTTTTCTACCTTGAAGTTTCAGGAGCTCTAGGGAGCTTAGGGCCACCATTGATGGAGGCCATGCTCAGATGATCCCAAGTCTGTTTTCTGTGACTAAATGATGCAGGAGCATCCGCACCTCGTTGCGCGAGGCTGCATATGTGGAAAGAAAAGGACCGCAGGGTGACGCAGCATCATGGTTTTAACGTTTTTTATGAGCACCGTCGTTTATATAAAAGCCCCTATATTTAGGCGTACTTGTATACTGAAACAGACCGCGAGTAGATAAGCTCTCGTCCTTGTATAGCAGAGACACTTATTAGATTTAATGCAGAGAGAGAGTAGATTTAGTGCAGGTAGATAGGACCATTAAGTTAGATTTGACAATTTAACTTTTGAGAGGGAAAACGGGATAAAGACACCCTCCTTTGTATTATTGTATGATTGGCATTAGTAGGAGATCAGCATTAGCGTTGAGGAGAAGCAAGGAAATAGACAGATAACTGGTGGACATCCCCTTGTACAGACATTGAATTAATAGAGAAGTCTGATTCAATTCCATGGCTGTGATTTTTCTCTGTATACTGTTAACCTTATGTTGTTGTATGCTTGCTTCTTGTTATGCTTTCATTATATATGCTGCATATGTGATCTCATGGCAGATTAGAAATCTGGGGGAAAGGAGAGAATAAGTTTCGGTTACTCCACTGATTGAACCAGGAGATTCTTGCATAGAGTGCAGTTGAATCCCCTCCGCATAGAGTGCGTAGAGAAGGTTCAGTAGGAGAACTTTATTCTCATCAGTCTAGAGTGGCTAAGTTGAATTTCACCCCATGGGTGAGATTATCCCTTGTGTATTGTTGGGATTATGCCTTTGTATTTTTGTTTCAGGTTATATTCTTCTTTCGTATGCTGTGTACGTGATTATGTGGAAGAATTAGAAGCTGAGTGCTTGAGAGAATGAGTTTCAATTGTTTCTCTGATTGAGCCAGGAAATCCCTGCATCGAGTGCAGCCAGATACCTCCGCATAGGGTGCATTGAGGAGGCTAAGCAGATGAATCTTTGTCCCCTTCAATTCAGAGTCGGGTTGAGTTATTCGAGCCGTGCAGGAGAGTGCAGAGTCTCGAAGGATTTCAACCCTGGGAAGCGTTGAAAGTTGGCCGCAGGGAGTGTTCGTAAAAGTTCTCAGAAGAAGCCAGAGGAGCAACGCCCGAAAGAATAGCACCTTTGTTTTTAGTTGTACTGGACGGAGGTGGCGAAGTGAAGAAACTCCACAAGAGAAAGATAATCGACGACTTGAATCGTCGTGGAGAATTACTAAAATCGTGACCTAACTTGTAGGTCGGAGGCAACAGCGGAGTTTCGCGACGAAAGACTCTTGTTTCCCACAGAGTGAAGTCACGAGGATGCGAAACACTATGTCCCGGAACGTCTGCATGATGAACGTCGGGACTTGGTGACGTGGACAGGGTACCTCGGAACATCGGACTTCGGGAACCGGAAGCCTCAAAACTTTTCTTGGGAGTAACGAGAACGCGAGATCGAGAGATTCCGAGTAATCGGTGTCTCGGCCCTTCGGGTCTCGGGGGTTGAGAACTCAAAGGTATAAGAGACGCTAGTCACGAGCTGCGATAGCGCGAGGTCCCGACATACCAAGGAAAGAGTCAACGTTGACCGGGAGCTTCGCGTCTCGGAATCGGGGAGTCCTGTTCTCAGTTGCGGGACTTGCGAAGTCACGAAGCCCGACCTTCCGACTTCTCGGGGGGGGGAGAACCACACGGCAGTATTCTTGTGCGTAGGAAATTCTCGAGGGGAATAAGAAGGGACTTGAACCCTTCGGGCCATAGATAGTGAAGGTCCTGGTTGATGCGACCGCATCTCTGAGTGAGAGGAGTGTGGTGGCGTCAAGAGTGGTATCAGAGCCTGAGTAGGAACTCTTTTGTTCAGGTAACAGAGGAGAGAGACATAATGCCACCCAGAAGAGAGAGGCAGTCACCTGATCGTGAGGACAGGGATGCCCGAAGAAGGGGTAGACCTGCAGGAAATCCAGCAGGGAATGCAGAAATGGAATGCCAGATACGAGATCTCAGGGCGAGACTTGAAGATATGGAGGCCACTCAAAGGCGTGGAGCCGACGCGGGAGAATTCAGCGATCCTGAGATCGAAGAGGAAGTTGGACATGACCAAGAAGAAGTCACCGCAGAAGATGCCTCGACAGAGAGGTTGATAAAAGCCATTTCGAGGATGAGCTCGAAGACGAAGATGGACATTCCCGTTTATGAGGGAAGTCTGAACACAGAGGAGTTGTTGGATTGGATTCGAGCACTCGATACCTACTTTGATTACAAGGATATCGAAGAGGACAAGAAGGTAAGTCATGCCGTCACGAATCTAAGAGGACATGCATCCCTATGGTGGGACGAACTGCAGGCAGACAGGCGTTCCAAAGGCAAACAGAAGATCAAAAATTGGGATCGGATGATCGCCAAGTTAAAGGCGAAGTTCATTCCGAGGGACTACCAGATCACTCTGTTCAGGAACATGCAGAACCTGAGGCAGAAGTTGATGACGGTGAAGGAGTACACCGAAGAATTTTACAGGCTCAACATTCGAGCTAGTCATCGGGAGAGTGATGACGAAAAACTGGCGAGATATCTGAATGGTCTTAGGTATGATATTCAGGATGAACTGAGCATGCTGACCATCTGCACAGTTGAGGATGCGTATCAGATGGCTCTGAAGGCTGAAGAAAAGTTGAGCCGCAAGCAGGGTCAGCGAGGCCGAGGCAGAAGCCATCCCAGAGGCAAGACCATTGCCCAAGAAAGAATTTCGAAGCCCAAGGAAGAGTGGAGGAGACCTCAGGGTAAAGCTGAGAAAGGTGGAACCTCGCAGGCGAGGCAGCAAAATTTTGAGCCGAGGAGGCAGCAACCGGATCAGCAAGGAGATTACGCTGATGCCAATACGTTTCCTCGTACCCGAGGTAGAGGAAGGGGCAGAGGAGGAATTATCACATGCTTCACATGTGGTAAAGACGGTCATAAAGCCGTGGACTGTCCAGAGAGAAAGATGGATGGAGGTAAAGCTCACATCGTTGAGGCGCAGCAGAAGCATTATGTTGAGGGCGAAGATGCGGACAGCGGAAGATCACTTGGGATGCATAATATTCTTCTGACACCAGAGGAAGAGGTGGACAGCTCAGTACAGAGAAGCAGACTGTTCAGGACAGCTTGCACCGCTAAGGACAGAAAATGCAAAGTCATCATTGACAACGGGAGCACCGATAACCTTGTTGCAGCTGAGATGGTGGAAAAGCTGGAGCTGAAGACAACTAAGCATCCAAGTCCATATAAGGTCTCGTGGTTACAAAAAGGACACCGGGTAAGTGTCACTAAACAGTGCTTAGTTAAATTTAAAATTGGGAATTATCATGACGAGATCCTGTGTGACGTCATTCCCATGGATGTATGCCACATACTGCTGGGTAGACCATGGCCGTATGATAGGAATGTCGTTCATGATGGAAGGATGAACACGTACACCTTGGAAAAGGAGGGGAGACTCCATAAGCTGCTTCCGATAAAGGATAAATGTCAGGAAGTGAAGCCGGAAGTTAGCGACATGATACTTCTCATGAGTGGGAAGGAGCTTCTCATAGAGCTGGAGAAGAATGAGGATCCACAGTTCTTTGCTGTCAGGAAACCGAGGGTTGTCTTGAAAAGCACGAGAGTGGACGATTTACCGGACGAGATTCAGGAACTGCTTGGAGAGTTCGATGATATCATCGTGGACGAACTACCTCGTTCGTTGCCACCAATGCGGAGTGTGAGTCACCACATTTACCTCATACCTGGAGCAAGTTTGCCAAACAAGGCAGCGTATAGGTTGACACCTCAAGAGAATGAGGAAGTCAAAAGGCAGATCCAGGATCTGCAAGAGAAAGGACTAGTGAGGGAGAGTCTTAGTCCATGTGCCGTTCCAACAGTACTGTGTCCGAAGAAGGATGGAGGCTGGAGGATGTGTACAGACTCCAGGGCGATAAACAAGATCACCATCAGGTACAAGTTTCCACTACCGAGGATGGACGACTTAATGGATTGCCTAAGCGGGGCAAATTATTTTTCAAAGGTTGATCTCAAGAGCGGATATCATCAGATCCGAATGAGAGAGGGAGATGAGTGGAAAACAGCATTCAAAACGAATGAGGGTTTGTACGAATGGCTGGTCATGCCATTTGGCTTGACAAATGCACCCATCACTTTTATGAGGCTGATGAATGAGGTCCTGCGGGAATTCATTGGCAAATTTGTGGTGGTGTACCTTGATGATATTTTAATTTTCAGCAAGACCAAGGCGGAACACTTGAGGCATTTGGCCACAGTGATGAGGAGACTGCAGCAGGAGAAGATGCTGATCAATTTAATAAAATGTTCGTTTATGCAGACGGAGCTCATATATCTGGGGTTCGTTATTTCGGCAAATGAACTGAAGATGGATCCTGAGAAGGTTGATGTAATCAGGAAGTGGCCATCGCCGAGGAACGTATTTGAAGTAAGGAGCTTTCATGGATTGGCTAGTTTCTACAGGAAGTTCATTCGGAACTTTAGTGGAATTAGCGCCGCAATGATGGACACTGTGAGGAAGCGACATAAAGTTTTCCAGTGGACAGCCGAGGCTGAACGAAGCTTCAATTTGTTGAAGCAAAAGATAACCGAGCAGCCAATTCTGGTGCTGCCAGGTTTCCAGAAGACCTTCCAGGTGAAGTGTGACGCTAGTGGGTATGCTATTGGAGGGGTCTTAAGTCAGGATGACAGACCTGTGGCATATTTCAGTGAGAAGCTGGATGATGCGAAGTTGAAATACTCCACGTACGACAAATAATTCTATGCCATCGTACAGGCATTGAAAAAGTGGAGGCACTATCTCATACCCAAGGAATTCGTTTTATACAGCGACAACCATGCATTGCAGTTTGTAAGTCAGCAGGAGAAGCTGAACCAGAAGCACGCGAAATGGGTAGAGTATATGCAGAACTTTACATTCGTGATCAAGCATATTTCGGGAACTGCGAACAAGGTGGCTGATGCCTTGAGCAGAAAGTGCTTGTTACTGCAGGAGTTCAGAGTCAAAACCTTAGGTTTTGAAAATTAAAAAAATATGTATGCAGGTGATGCAGACTTTAGCGAGCCATACGAAGCAGCCGAGAACCCAGTCCTCAGAGACAGGAGCCCGTGGATTGATTACTTAATCCAAGATGGATTGTTGTTCAAAGGCAATCAACTGTGCATTCCAGATTGCTCGATGAGAGAGAATTTGCTGAAGGAGAAGCACAGCGGAGGCTTGGCAGGTCATTTCGGGCATGACAAAACTTTCGGCAAGCTAAGCGAATCGTACTTTTGGCCAGGCATGCGCACGGATGTGAAGAGATTTTTTGACAGGTGTCGGATATGTCAACACGCGAAAGGGAGAAAGTAGAACACAGGGTTCTATCAGCCATTGCCCATACCCGAGAGGCCATGGGAGGCCATTAGTATGGACTTTGTGTTAGGTCTGCCGAAAACACAGTGCGGAGTAGATTCCATTTTTGTTGTGGTAGACAGGTTCTCGAAGATGGCGCATTTTATCCCATGTCATAAGACGAGCGACGCTACGCACATCGCCAATTTGTTTTTCAAGGAGATCGTGCGATTGCATGGGTTGCCGCGAAGCATAGTTTCGGATCGAGATACAAAGTTCATAGGTCATTTCTGGAGGACGCTATGGAGAAAGATGGGAACTGATTTGGCATTCAGCTCAGCATACCATCCGCAGACAGATGGACAAACAAAAGTGGTCAACAGAAGTTTCGAAGATCTGTTGAGAAGTCTGGTGACTGAGCATCACACCAGCTGGGATCAGATCCTACCGCAGGCAGAATTCGCGTACAACGATTCAGTGAATCGAAGTACAGGCAAGAGCCCATTTCAAATTTTGTATGGGACACAGCCGAGAGGAGTGTCTGAGCTCAGGGAGCCAGAACAGGCTGAGACCAGTAGCGCAAGAGCTGAAAAAATCGCTGAGGCAATGAAGGAACTTCACGCGGAGGTGAAGCAACCACTGCACAAGTCGAGCCAGGAATATAAGCGCAGAGCCGACCAGAGGAAGAGACAACTTCAGTTTGCAGTTGGGGACATGGTTCTGGCGCACTTGAGGAAGGAAAGATTCCCAAGGGGAACATACAACAAGCTCAAGATGAAGAAGATCGGGCCATGCAGAATTCTAAGAAAATTTGGCGAAAATGCATATGAGCTTGAGTTGCCGGAGGGCATTGGGATATCTCCGATTTTCAACATTTCGGATTTGTACCCCTACAAGGCGGAAGGAACAGGTACTGGAACTTTGGAACCAGTGGTTCAGTGGCAGAAGCAATTACCAGTTGCACAACCACCCCAAATGGAGTGCATACTGGACAAGCGGATAGGCAGGAAGACCAGGAGAAAGCAGTATTTTGAATACCTGGTGAAGTGGAAAGATCACCCAATGGAGGACGCCAGTTGGGAACCAGAGGCAGTTATACAAAAGCATGGGCACACCATACAGGAGCTCATGGACAGGAGCCCATGAAATATTTTTGAGCCGAGGAGTATGATGCAGGAGCATCCGCACCTCGTTGCGCGAGGCTGCATATGTGGAAAGAAAAGGACCGCAGGGTGACGCAGCATCACGGTTTTAACCTTTTTTATGAGCGCCGCCATTTATATAAAATCCCCTATATTTAGGCGTACTTGTATACTGAAACAAACCGCGAGTAGATAAGCTCTCATCCTTGTATAGCAGAGACACTTATTAGATTTAATGCAGAGAGAGAGTAGATTTAGTGCAGGTAGATAGGACCATTAAGTTAGATTTGACAATTTAGCTTTTGAGAGGGAAAACGGGATAAAGACACCCTCCTTTGTATTATTGTATGATTGGCATTAGTAGGAGATCAGCATTAGCGTTGAGGAGAAGCAAGGAAACAGATAGAGAATTGGTGGACATCCCCTTGTACAGACATTGAATTAATAGAGAAGTCTGATTCAATTCCATGGCTGTGATTTTTCTCTGTATACTGTTAACCTTATGTTGTTGTATGCTTGCTTCTTGTTATGCTTTCATTATATATGCTGCATATGTGATCTCATGGCAGATTAGAAATCTGGGGGAAAGGAGAGAATAAGTTTCGGTTACTCCACTGATTGAACCAGGAGATTCTTGCATAGAGTGTAGTTGAATCCCCTCCGCATAGAGTGCGTAGAGAAGGTTCAGTAGGAGAACTTTATTCTCATCAGTCTAGAGTGGCTAAGTTGAATTTCACCCCATGGGTGCGATTATCCCTTGTGTATTGTTGGGATTATGCCTTTGTATTTTCGTTTCAGGTTATATTCTTCTTTCGTATGCTGTGTACGTGATTATGTGGAAGAATTAGAAGTTGAGTGCTTGAGAGAATGAGTTTCAATTGTTTCTCTGATTGAGCCAGGAAATCCCTGCATCGAGTGCAGCCAGATACCTCCGCATAGGGTGCGTTGAGGAGGCTAAGCAGATGAATCTTTGTCCCCTTCAATTCAGAGTCGGGTTGAGTTATTCGAGCCGTGCAGGAGAGTGCAGAGTCTGGAAGGATTTCAACCCTGGGAAGCGTTGAAAGTTGGCCGCAGGGAGTGTTCGTAAAAGTTCTCAGAAGAAGCCAGAGGAGCAACACCCGAAAGAATAGCACCTTTGTTTTTAGTTGTACTGGACGGAGGTGGCGAAGTGAAGAAACTCCACAAGAGAAAGAGAATCGATGACTTGAATCATCGTGGAGAATTACTGAAATCGTGACCTAACTTGTAGGTCGGAGGCAACAACGGAGTTTCGCGACAAAAGACTCTTGTTTCCCACAGAGTGAAGTCACGAGGATGCGAAACACTACGTCCCGGAACGTCTGCATGATGAACGTCGGGACTTGGTGACGTGGACAGGGTACCTCGGAACATCGGACTTCGGGAACCGGAAGCCTCAAAACTTTTCTCGGGAGTAACGAGAACGCGAGATCGGGAGATTTCGAGTAATCGGTGTCTCGGCCCTTCGGGTCTCGGGGGTTGAGAACTCGAAGGTATAAGAGACGCTAGTCGCGAGCTGCGATAGCGCGAGGTCCCGACATACCAAGGAAAGAGTCAACGTTGATCGGGAGCTTCGCGTCTCGGAATCGGGGAGTCCTGTTCTCAGTTGCGGGACTTGCGAAGTCACGAAGCCCGACCTTCCGACTTCTCGGGGGGGGGAGAACCACACGGCAGTATTCCTGTGGGTAAGAAATTCCCGAGGGGAATAAGAAGGGACTTGAACCCTTCGGGCCATAGATAATGAAGGTCCTGGTGGATGCGACCGCATCTCTGAGTGAGAGGAGTGTGGTGGCGTCACTAAATAGTCATTTTTGGATAATAGTTATGCTTTGAACACATTGAGATAGGTGTCAGAGGCATTTGAGTAATTTTAGAGGTGTTTTTTCCACAAGGAATCTCAGGGAAGCGCAAGGCCACAAGTAGAAGAGGTCATGCCCAAATGAGCCATGGTCCGGTTTTAGAGTTCTATTAGTCATTTTTGGGGTTTTTATGTATTCGGAACCCAATGGTATAGTCATTAAATCCATTGGAGTTCAGAAAAAACTTGTAAAATAATATTTGGCAAACTAATCCCAGAGAGCCTAGTCCATTGATGGAAGCTCAAGGAGATGTAGCCGAGTTGGGGGGTGAACACCTTTATCATCTTGTTACTATTGTGAGTTTCCTGGTTATATTTTCTGCAAGATATGTTTGTTGTTTATTTATTTAAAACACATATTTAACCTTACAAAGACCTCACACATAAACATTTAAAAGAAGCATGAACTTGACACGCAAAACCTCTTGCATAACTAAGACATTGATCAATGTCCTAAAAAGTTTGTTTTAATGGAGTAGAGGGTGCTTGCATAGAAAAACAAGTCAGCCCCCTATTTTCAGATCACATACATAACATTTACTCAAGAGAAATATGTCTCTCTCTAGTCATGTTCCATATAGGTGTGTGAAATCATGAACACGTATACTTTTCCTCACATGATCTTAGTCATCAAACCCTTTCTGATATTCATCCTCTCAGTAAATCAAAAAATACAAGATCTCAACCATGTACCAGAAAAACCCTTAGCCATATGCCAAGAAATACAAGATGTGCCTCAACAAGAAGTATCAATGATGAATATACTAGCACTGTATTTTAGTAGATATGACTTATGCAGAAGATCCCATGTAGTGTTAGGTAGCTAGAGAGGTAGTGGGCTGGCCAAGAGGGCCCATAATGATAATAGTGGAGGCCATTCAATGTAAGGTGGACTAGGTACACTATATTACTAACTAAGGCACACTATGGTAGTTAGATATAATAAATGTAAGAGGACTTCTTAGAAAGTTATACTTCTAGAAGATTCCTCCTCTAGAATGTTCTTAGGTGATGGTAGCACTATATAAAGGGGTTCAAGCAATGTAAGAGGACATGAATATAATTATTGTATTTGGAGCAATAGCTCATTAGGAGGATGCCCCCTCGAAGAGGCAAGTGCACATGAGAGGATTCATTCCATAATAGGATTCATTGTATGGTGTTTCCCTACCTCAAGGGTTTGATAGTAATAAAAGCGTTTTTGCATATTCTTCTTCTATATCTCTGTGGTGATTTTGTATTCAAGCATTTGGAACTTAAAAATTGGTATCAGAGCACTTTCCTTGGCAGACATTGTGGACAATTTTTTTTAATTTTTGCATATTTTATTTTCGCAGAAGAAAAAAGTGGGCTGCAACATTATAGAGTGGTATATTTATGTGAAACATTTGTAGAAAAATGTTGTATATCTGAGTTCCTCCTAGAAAAAAAAACCCAATTTGAAAAAACAAATCGTCTGAAACAAAGTCTGGGAAGTCAAGAAATAGTATCCCCCTTTAGAGATGGATTTATTGATCTTGTGGCTATCATTTTAGGTAGGATTCGTTGCATGATCACAATGGCGGATATTCTTTGTAGAAGCATTTCATCCCTCCCACCCATCTCCATGAATTTTATTTTATGATCAATTATATGTGTGTTTATACTCATGATTATTATGTGTTTGACTTATCTTTGTTGTATTATATGATTAAGAATAGGGGGAGATACTTTGATGATATGATCAACTTGTTGCACTAGTTCTATGACTTCACCTGACATCATCCATCACTTGATCTTCAAGGCTCCAAGGCCCTAGGTAAGTAGGTAGGTCATCTTTCTTTCCCCTACATTTGAATCTTAATTTCTTATATTAGTTTAGATGCCTTTAATTTTCATTTTTCTCTACTTGTATATTGATTTCATGCTTAGTTTAGGGATTTTTGAAAAAACCTCAAAATTTTCTTTTCTAGATTAGTTTTCATTTTTTATTTCTATATATATAGATAAAGGGTGATATCTACACCCTAGATGATATGATGCTTTGATATAAATTTTTGAAGGAATAGGTCTACTAGGAGATTTTTCGGTTCTCATGCACTCTACGATGAGCACATGTCCCCAAGTAGGAGCCAGATGTTATCCCCATTTTGTGGGATAACTAAAGAGATTATGTCTCGAAGACCTCATGTTCCAGATATGGAGTGTCAAGAGACTACATGACCATGAGTGTACACTTTCACATATGGATACCCTTTTCACCACCACACAGGTCCAGATTTTCAGATGGCATCCACCACACCTGCTAGCTTCGGGGAGGAAATGGGCCTTGCTCCATGAGGTACATGTGAGGTATTATGCTCAGTGTCATTTAAATATTTGAGGCATTTGAGTATATTGTATCTTATACTACTTTATGTTTCATGACATATTATTGCACATTATTCCTTTTTCCCTGCTTCACCTTGGTGGTTGACATTTTTCCCTAGAAACTGGTGTTTCCTTGTGATGGGTTTGCTACTGAGAACTCCCTTGAAAATCCATTGCATCATTCATGATCATACTTAGCAATTTTCATCATTTGAACCCTCCATTTCCTTCTCTGTTGGGATTTTGGGTGTATTGACCCAAGAAGGGCTTGTCCCTAATTAAATGGGAAGAAGGGGTTGAAGGCCCAGAGGGATTGTTTTTGAGTAAAATATAAAATCCTACTTATAAACCTTCCATATGCTTCTCCCAGGGATCACCCAAGAATGCGATGAAACACTTATATGTAAGAAAACAGGGACCCAGAAGAAATATGATTATGAATGCTTAAAGGGTTAGTTGGAGGATAGGAGGTCTTATCACGAGCCGATATATCATGATCATATATATCTAGTGGTATGACATTGCCATCATATGGTCATCAAGCTAGGGTAACGGCTCCCAATTACATATATGAGAGAGAGGGGGTACCATTAAGAGCCAACCTTCTCATTTCTGCTAGGTATTTGTGGGTGACACTATAATTATCTCGACACCATGCTAGGACAGTGGCCTTCAACTTATCCTTATATTATGAAATAGATGAATAATGGAAAAATGATGGGATTAGAATAATTTCATTGGAAATGAAGGTGCCACACACCCTCTACAAAGGCACCCATGAATGAGACACTACAACCCCTTATATGTCATGAACCCCATACCCAATGAGTCTTGATCCTTAACCACTTCATCCACTTTACATGGCTTATAAAAGGATCACTTGGGAAACACTCCTTGACCTAGGAAGGGTCTACTCAATAAAAAACCTCATCAATACTCGCATATCCAAGATTGGCAAGTTGCATAATGTCTTTGAGCACTTAATTATTTGAGAGGGTAATCTTTGATGCACATGCTTAGGTCGATCATTTATTGAATTTATTTAATTATCATGATATTTTCAATTGAGATCCTTGGAGGGCATTCTTATTTGTCTTTGTAGGACCTAGTTGGTGGACAATTTTGGAGGAACAAGCCTAACTTGAGATTCCATGGGGCTTGAAGCACAAAGGTGGATGCCAAGGGGATGCATGTCGGATGTGAGAGATGAACCTTCAGAGGACTAGAGTAAAATGTGGAGAACATGACCTAGCCCTCAAATACCAAACGTTTTTCTTGGAAGAGGCAAAATGTCACCTTTCGTGGCATGACGTCACCTAAGGGGGATAGGGTTTGGTGGTGAGGTTACCATTCATTGGGAAAATGATTTTTTGAGGAGAATGAGGCTTTGACCATGACGAAAATGACTTGTATGATTGACATGTGGCTTTGGGAAGCCTAACTACACTCCTCCAACACCAACGACATGCTCCTAGTCAAAACGTCCCCTAAATAGGTAATGTCACCTTAAGTTAGGGGTTTTTTGTGTGTAAAAGTAAATTTTAAGTGAATTGTTAAATATTATTTTTTGAAAGGGGAAATATTAGGGTTTTCGACCCCTAGTATTGTGTTTTATCCTAATATTATGTGGACAAACTATTTTGGAGACATTTTGTATAAATAGAGATCATAAGATCTCATTTTAAAGTGATAAATCTCCTCTTCTGAGAGGATACTTGAACTGAAATTCCTGCTATCTTTGGGTATTTTCTCTCTTTTTCTACTTTGTATAGATAATCTCTTAGTTATTGATTGGTGGAAGTGATGTTCTAGCCTTGGAAGGATCTTCTTTTGCTATTCTGGTGGTTTGTCTTAGCATTTTTCCTTGAATTGGTAAGGCTTTTACTTTGTGATATCATTTTTTATTCAAGTCTAGGTTATTTTTCTAGATATGTGTGGGACGTATAAGGGCATACACGCCCACCTTAGCCTCCATCATTTTATACTTAATTATTGTTGATTTAATAAGGATTTACTAAGAGAAGTATAAGTGCATACACCCTCTTAGCCTAAACCCTAAGTAGAGATACTTTCCTTAGGGAGTAATAGGATTTACACCCCCAAGGAGGTAGTACCTCTAGATATTTCTTTGATTGACTACATTAATCCAATCATTAAAGGTACTAGTCATCACTTGTTACATAGGAGATATAAAATTGTTTCTTTGGGAAACGTGAAATGTCATGATTTTGAAGTTTTCCTGGTGGAATCAAATCTATGCTATAAATGCTTGCTTAATCCACTAGGATGTTTCATTTCTCCAAGTATTTCTAGTTGTTGTTAAAAAATTAACCTACAACCATTAGGGTTGTAGAAAACCCTAACCAAACTCTTTAGTAACTCCTAATTTAACCATTATAAATTGCCTAACATCTCCACACATAATATACTAAGTACAAGACATCCTTTGGCAAGTTTTGAGGAAGTTTTAGTGGTTAAATATGTTGTTGTAACAAAAAGTTTGTTATAGCCATAAGGCCAATGCAGTTATCTTTTTCTGACAACCTTGAGTTTTGTGTTGAAGTCTTGTTCTATCATTGTTGAGGTAAACTAGTTTTTACTAGCTTGTCTCAGGCTTATTCAATTGGAATTTTAGCACTTATATTGCAACCCTTATTATATTTTATGTGATGATCTATATCATGTATTATGGTTGCAATTATGGAAATCAATCTTAACTTTTTTTTCCACCTAACATTACTATATGCAAGTGTGGTTTTTCTTCAAAGGTACAAACACCCTTTGTAGGCATCCAAAGAATTGGAAACCTTAAACCACCCACAGACGAGTTATCAAAGCCATATTTCCTCTTCCATCAATGTCCTTTAGAGGCATACTTCTCTTATTTCCCTTCCATCCATCTCAAGCCCCTAGGGTCACCAAGATCACCTACCTAGAGTGACATAGTCTCCCTCGAAGTGCAGAACCTATATCAAGGTGACATGGTGTATATTGTCCCTTAGTTGTTTCCATTTTGGTGGTTGGGTCGAGATTTTCCTAACCTACAATTGTTTGATAAGAAGATTAAATTAATAATAATAATATATAAGTGTAATTTTAACATTACAAAGAAAACTAACATAATTAAATGAGTTTATGGAGAGAATATTAGAGTGTCTTCAAGGAGAGAATATTAGAGTGTCTTCAATATTTGATTAATATAAATGTTTATAATGAATATTGATCTTGAATTAATTTAATAATAAATGATATTCATGATAAAGAAATTTAAATTTAATATTAAAATGAAAATTAACATAATTTAATAAACTTATAAAGTGAATATCATAGAGTAAATATCAAAAAAATCACATATATTAATAAAATAGTTTATTATCACACTATTCAAACTCTTTAAAATATTATATAAAAAATCCAAACACTACTTCTTTTAGAGCCCTTCCATTAATTGTTTCATGGGGCATTTGAATCGCAAGAAATTATTTTCTTTTTCAAAATGGAAATCCCTCTCCTTCTCACACTACATTTCCATCGTGGAAATCCTGCAGCTTATCTCCAACAAAAGGACGATTCTCCAAGGAGCATATTTGAGACTCATTTCCACAAGGACATTCCTTGTGATTTCTTCGATGGTGCATTCCAAGGAAATCTTTTTTCGTGTAGAGAATCATTTCAACTCTTTCACAACAAATTTGGCCCAAAAAACAATAATTATAGTGAATTTATGTTTCTAAAACTCCTACTCTTTCTAGAAAAGGAAAAAATATCTCTTGATCAATGTATATGGTGTAGTATACCTAGGGAGGTAATATGGGAGGTACCCAATAAGAATGAGGTTATCTATTATTAGTGGATCCATTCACTGTAAGGTGGACTAGCTCTACTGTATTATTAAATAAGGCCCACTATGGTAATTAGATATAATAAATAGGCTTTGTAGAAGATTCATTCTCTAGATCCTAGAAGATAGAGAATGCTATATAAAGAAGTGTATGCAATGTATTGGAGGATGGTTAAGAATATTGTTGTTGTACAAGGAAGTATTTATTGGGAGTGCATTCCTTTCATAAGGAATAATATATGGTGTTACTCTACCTCAAGGGTTTTGATTATTTCTTGTGTTTAATATTGTGCTGAATGTTTTTCTGTATTCTTCGCTATTTTAAAGTATATTTGCAAATCTATTCAAGTATTTAACATATGGGGATTCAAATCTTATCATTAGCTACATGAATGTGACAACATCTCTACATAATTACACTCTACATCCACTCTATAATAATATACATAAGTTCATCTCATATTTCATTCATATTTCTCCCTCTCATGTGTATAGGAGTAAGAAAAAGGAAGCACATTGTCTGTCCAAAGTGGTTTGGAATTGACCAAAGTCATATAAAAGGTCATTGAAAAGGCCACAAATGGATCTTTCGAATATCTTCATGCCCCTTCGTGACAAACTAGACAAATAATATCTATACTGAGTTTTTGAACAAAGTTGAATGTATTATTGACATATTGAACAATATGTTTTTGAGGTACACTATGAGAGTTTTGCACAGAAATATGGTAAAAAAGAGAACATGGTTAAATACTCAAAGTAAAAATATTATATGCATTTCTACATAACATATACAAGAGATCTCAACATTTTTATTATTAAAATGTCATAAACATCTAACTATGTAATTTTGTTACCTCAATAAATTTACTTATTATTTAAAAAAAAAAAAATACTGATATTTTTGTTATGCTTAAACAATCTTTGAAAAGAGAATTTAAAACAAATCCATGAGTAAAGCCCTTCACTTTTTCTATGACAACTCAATTGCTAAAGGCTTTGCTAAAGGCCTTCACTAATAATCACAAACTCACATGTATGTCAAATATCACTTCCGAGCATCCATATAATAATCACAAACTCACATGTATGTCAAATATCACTTCCGAGCATCCATATAGAATCATTATCAATTATCAAAATAAGTTTGATGAGTGATGATGTTGTATGAGTACTTATTTAATAATTGGACTCAAATAATCTAAAAACTCTTGAATATACCTCTTTGGAATTAATAAAAAAGTTCTCATCAATAAAATTATACATAATATTGAAGAATGATCAACCAAACTACAATCTTAATCATGAATGATCGACCCAACTGAAATCTTAATTTGGAACCCTTTCAAATCTGTAGCTTACACGGCTTTCACCGGAGCGACTCAAATAATTTTGAAGATATACCCCGCGTTAATGTGCCCAATTAGTCAGTCTGTTTTAGAAGGTCAGAGGCTATCAGGAGGAACGTTATATATCATGATTTTAGTCATATAAATAAGAATAGTTATAGAAATAAAAATGTTTGGTACAAATCTATAAGTAATATTTTTTTTTTTTACTAGTTTGTTTTTTAGTTATGGGTATTCAAGTTGTTAAAATCATCAGGAAATAGTATTTTGTTTGAGTCATATTAACTCTTAACATGGTTTAGATTTAGATAGTGCTTTAAGTCACTCACTATCCTACACTTTAAAGACAAATTTATATATACTATCTTATAAATGATTTTTTTTAAATAAAATAAAATAACAAAATTGCGTAGAAAAATATACATTCACACAATAATTATAATTAAAATTTAAATAGTAAACTTTCACCACAATTTTGTATTGTTTGTAATAAAATAAATTTTGTAATAAAATAAATTTTTTTTTAAATAATTTCTTAAACTTATTGCATCTGATATGAGTATTTAAATTTGTAATTTCACATGAAAGACCAAAATCATATTTTTTTTTTCACAATTAAAATAAATAAATTGGAAATTGTTTCTTTACCAAAGAATTCAATTCTTTTTTTTTTCAATAGAATATTCAATATAATAAATATGAACTAATTTTTTCATTGACATTACAAAAATAACATAATAAATATGAATTAATTTTTTTATTAACATTTCAAAAAATTACAACATTGAGTGAATGTGATTATATAGAAAAGATGTGAAAAATGAATTCTAAGTATTAAAATTAGTACAAATCAACTTCAAATTGTTAAGGAAAACAAACATTGTTTTTACTGTTTTCACTAAAATGAACACTCCTAATTTTTTAGGGGTCCCAATTTGGATTTTGAGATTGATCAGTGTCTTTGTAACATAATTCACTTTTTAATGGATTTTAAGATTGATGAGTGTCCTCATAACATAATTCACTTTTTAATAGGATTAGATTTCCATCAAACCCCCAAAATGTAAAATTATTATTATTATGATATCACATATCACCCTACCTAAAATAGACCTAATCATCTATTTCACCAAACTATGATCATGTCTTTGATATTGTATTTAACAAGTACATTATGATTGGAAATACTTCAAAACATTGTGTTAGCAATCTATCACAACTTATTATTTATATATCTTATAAGACTCCTAGAATTGTATTTAACATTGCATCATGGGATAAATGGCCTTCAATGGACAAGGGAACTCCTCGAGAGTCCCAATTACCTAATACAAATAAAATTTATATAACATATTCTAACTACTAGTAAAAAATATATTAAATGAATAAATATAGATGCTTTCAATCATATGACACCTAGACAATTAACTTTTACATGATAAGGATTAATAACAAATATTCATGAATAAATGCATTGTTAAGCCCTAATGTTGGCTCATTACCCCTTAATTGGGGCATATTAGATTAGTAATGCTATTTTATTTATGTCGGCTTTAGGCCATTAGTTGTAATTTAGATTAGTAATGTTATTTTAATTATGTCGGCTTTAGGCCATTATACCTCCCTAGTCTCCTATATATACCAAGGATACATTTCATTTTGAATCATCTTGGCACTTGAACATTTAGAATTGGGGGTGGGAGGTTGCCCCCTCGAAAAGAGGGAGCTTATTATCTGAAATTATCTCTTTTCAAGGCATTTAGGTACACTTTTTAGAGGTTTTATATACTATATTGATGTTTGGTTCTTAATATATGGTTTGAGGAGCTCAAGGTCTTGGGGTTTTCCAACTACTTATATGAGACAGAGTGGCATTTTAGACATAACTTTTTTTTTTCTACAACGTTTGAGGAGGGGCTTGGGTGGGAGATTATTTGCTTGAACCAAAGATGCGTTGGGGTTCAAAATTACATTTCATTGGGACTTATACTCCAACTGGTTTGAAGACCAACCATGTTCCTAAGATTGATAGGGAAGTTTGATGGAAAGGACCCAATCATGGATACTTCAAATGGAGCAATTCTTCAGTCTCCATAATGTGCCACATACACAAAAGGTGCAATTTGCTATATTTAGAGACCTAATCAATTTGTTTGGTGTCCGATGGCTTTGATTACCATGAATCGCACTTGTCACTTGGACAAATTTTCATGGAAGAAATGATAGTACCCTATGAGGATACAAGGAGAAAAAACCTTCTTTAGCCAATTGAAAAAACTCAAGCAAAAGGGTTAAGTTAACGAGCACATTGAGGAACTTCAAGGTTGAATATAAAAGAGGTAACCGATATTCAGGATAAGGCACTTGATTGATGTATTCCTTAGGAACTAAGGATAACATTCAACATGAGGGTTTGCCTTTGGGAACCAAATCATTGGAGAATGCATTTAAGGTGGCAAAGAAATGTTGAGAAGTAAAAATATGGCTATGGCTACTAGAGGGACCATATCACAACATCTATAGAGAACAATGCTACAAAAACACATCAACCACAAGGTTGACACCTCAAAATTGGAGGAAAAGAAAAGGTTTATGCTTTAATTGTAATAACAAAATTATAGTAGGGACATAAGGGTGTGAATTACGAGAAGGAATTATTCATAGATTGTGAAGAGGAAGGAAGAGAACAAGAACCATCTCAAGATGTAAGCGTAGAAGAAATTTCATCGAGAGTTGACTCCTGCGATATCATGTAATGCATTGGTGGAATTAGCACTCCCTCAAACCCTCAAAGTTAGGGATACATCAAAAAGAAAAAGGTGTAGTCCTAATTGATTAAGGTACTCATAATTTCATTCCGATAAATTGTGAAGATCTCAATTGTTTTGTATATCCAACGAGTTTCAAGTAATGATTACAGTGGAGGAACTATCAATTTACTTTCGGAAAATGCAATAAGATCAATCTTACTATGGGGAATATGTAATGAATAATAGTCAATGATTGCTATACATGGGTGGTGTGGATGTTGTCTTAGGAATCAATGGTTACAATCATTAGAGACAATGGCTTTTAACAGGGCTTTTCATTAGAAATTTTCATTGGAGAAATTGAGTTAAAGAATTATCATGAGAATTAAGGTGATAAGCTCTGATGGCATGAAAAAATTAGTGAAAAGGGGCATCAAGGCATTATTGCACAACTATGCTCACTAGATGTTTCAAAATCTAAATACATCTATTCCTCAATATCTCAAAGGATCATTGATAAATTCAAAGTATTTGAAGATATTCCAAGGCTCATCCCTCATTCGAAATCCTTGATCCCATGAAATTCGCCTAATTCACAAGTGTTCCCTCTAACATTAAGACCATCTAGGATACCCTTATGCCCATAGGTGGAAATTAGTATGGTGAAATGTTAGAAGTGGCATTATTAGACCCACAATGAAAGTTCTTATGCACCGATTGGTGATGGTATTCAAGAAGAGATAACTCATAGTATGTGTGATTATAGAAGCTCAACAAGATCCTTATTAAAGAGATAAGTTTCCCATTCCTATCATCCCTCAATCTGATTGACAAAGCTGAGAGATGAGTGAATAAAATGTACGGAAGGGATACCTTCCCTTACTTTGCCTTTGATAAAACAAACACAATGGTTCAAATGGGTTTACCCTTGGAATGGTGGTATAGCACTTCCTTTCCTACTATGACAAAATCAAAACCATTTATGGCACTTTATGGATACCACCCTCCTTCCATCACTTCTTCTCTAAAGAAAATCTAAGGTTCAAGCGGTGGAAGATCACATGAGAGTCAACAACAAATTCTCCAAATTATTAAAGGACAACACGACCATGGCCTTCGAGAATCGCATGGGAACAACAAAGCTATGAGATCAACATGCATTGAGTGAAAGTTTTGAAGTAGAGGTTGGGTGTTTTTAAGACTACAACCAGCAGAAGGATGTCCCTCAAACAAACCAAGAAGGATAATAAATTATCCCTTAAAATGCCCATGGAGCCTTATAAGGTGTTGCAAAGATTGGTACTATGGCATACAGAGGTAGTGCACATCTTCAAGGGGGTACAACCAGTTTTTCCATGTTTCATGCTTAAAGAGGTTATAGGTGACAAGATCCAGGTTCAAAACTATATTTCCATAACTTGTGAGGAAGGGAAAAATCCTTATTGGATCCACAGAAGCCATCCATAGGACCATGAAAATTACGCCCGGTTGAGGAATAGATCCATTTGAGTATCTCATTAAATGGAAGCTACCATTTGAGGATTCCACTGGGAAAGATGGGTCTTTTATACAGAAGCATCGAGTTACTCAAGCATTGGGACAACACTTGTCTCAAAGGGAGGGTATGTTAAGCTAATGTTGGCTCATTACCCTTGAGTAGGGCATATTAGATTAGTAATGCCTATTTTATTTATATGACTTTAGGCCATTAGTTTATGGTAGTTAGTAATGTTATTTTAATTATGTCGACTTTAGGCCATTAGTTGTAATGCTACCTCCTAGTCTCCTATATATACCAAGGGGAGACATTTTCATTGAATCATCTTGTACTTGAACATTTTAAATTGGGGTAAAGGGAGGTTTCCCCTCGAAGGGAGCTTATTATCTGAAATTATCTACTTTTCAAGAGTTGGAGTACTTTTTCTAAGGGTTTTATATGCTATATTGATGTTTGGTTCTTAACATGCATGCACAAAGTTGTCTCCTACAATAACTCATTCATAACTAGCTATCTATTTATCTCATAACATTAATAATAAATAAGAAAACATATTGTAAGGGACACAACATTCACATAACATAAGTCTATAAATGAATAAATTAACCTTGTAAAATTCACAACTGTTAGATGCTTAGATCCTATTATATTAAAGAGAATAAAAATACTACATAAAATACCATGGGAACAATAAAATGTAGAGAACCACAATAAATATTGAGAAGGAAATATAGAGACTACATAAAATACCATGGGAACAATAAAATGTAGAGAACCACAATAAATATTGAGAACAATAAATATAGAGAACCACAATAAAATGTAGAGAACAATAAATATTGATAGGATTCAATGTTCACTTGTCTCTTCAAGGAGGAACAGTCTATGACAATAATTCTCAAGACAAATATTTATCATCTCTCCTACTCTTTTTTATACTAATTCTATCTTCTAAAGAACAGTCTAAGGAATATCTTTGTAGAAGTAGAAGCTTTTATTAGGTCTTCTTACATTGACTTGTTCACATTTATGTCATCTTTTATTATTGAAAATATATTTTTCTACATACATGATGGGTTAGGGAGATTAGGTCCCTAACATGACCTCCCCCTTAAAGAACATCCTTATTCTCAAGGCTTGAGATAAGGAAATTGTTACAGAATGGTGGTCGACTCCCAAGTGGCATCTTATGGAATTATATTTTTCAATGAACTAACACTTCGTCTTCGTTGATGATACACTTCTTGGATTTTGATTAAGTGATAATCATGACTTCACCTAATCCTATACAAACTCATGCTCATTTTTTTGGATGATCAAAGAAGTATCTTAAGTTCTTGCATAGCAAGATGCTTAAGCTCAACCTTAACCATAGGTCCAACAAGATTGATAATGAAGACTCGTGTAAGTATTAAAAGTTTCTCATTTCTTAAGGTACTACATTATATAGTTAAATCAATATTGTTCAAGTCTTTATTTCATTTTTGGGCAATCACATGCATTTTACTAAATAGGTGAGTGAAGTAGAATTCCGTGTATGCTTTATTTTGAAAATATTTTACTTAATAGTTTTCACCTTATCAAGTAAACTTGGAGAATAATTCTAGCAATACTCGTTCTTACCAAATATCACAACATACTACCCTATGTATGACCCTAGGATCTTCTTCATTAGGTTCACCTAAAATCTAAGATAGTTAAATTATAGAAACATAATATATAAATCAGTTCGAATATAAAACCCCAACTATGGGAAAATTTGGTTCTCCTTTGGTCGATAATATTCCTTTGGTGGATATTTATAATACTTTTTTACGTGGACTCCTTTTGTAAAGGTTTCATCAATACTAAGTCATGTCTTTTCGAAACACTACTAAAATTGAAAATAATCCACCACCTTATTGGAAAGTAACTATTCCACCTCAAATCTAACATTGGGTCAATGCGGGCAACTAGCCTTTGGTGCTTCCCCAAAAATTACTTAAGTTACCTAATAAGTATCTTAAATAGTTACCCAAGTACAATAGTCAAACCAACATAAGCGCTAAAGAAAATATTCCCTTTTTTCGAGATTGTATTTATAATCTTGGGGTCTTAGAATAAGATGTATATCTCATGTTGTTTGTGAAAATCCTTTAAGGCGATGCATGACAATGGTTTCAAAATATACCTGCAAATAGTATTGCGGCTTGGGAAGAATTGAAAACAATCTTTTTAAATCAATGGGGTATAAAAAGAGACCACTGATACTATCTTACCGAGTTTGATTTTTTAAAGTGAAAGAATGATAAATCTGTTTCTGACTTTACAAAGAAATTTAAAAAAATTTATAATAAAATTCTTGAAGATGTAATACCAACCCTAGCGAAAGCTAAGGTTACGTATTCTTTTGCTTTTAGCCCTTAATTTTTTTTATTACTAAGGGAGTGAACGGAAGTTACTTTAGTTTCCATAAAAACTGACGGTTTATATTTAGAAGGAAATATAGTCACCGCAGGTAAAAACAAATACAAAGTTGAAAAGAGTGAAAGTAAGAAAAATACAAAAGATCACTTAGCAGAAGAACCTTATTCTACTAATAAGCAAGATCAAAAGATTGATAAAATAGATAAAATAGTTAAATCTTTAACTAGTAAGATGGCTAAGTTTGAAACTACTAATAAAATTAGTCCTCCTAATCCTCCAACAAATCCTCAAAAAAAAATTATATAATAATTCTCGAGCATTTGGAACATTTTTGAAAAAACTAATGTTCCTTATAGGAAACGTTTCAATCCTCAAATTTTGAATAGAGAAAAGAAGGTTGTTGAACCTCCACAACAACTTCCATTAATGGATAGTAACAATATGATAGATGATTTTGAAATGAAATTCAACATGAAGAATTTGAGGTATCAAAAGCACTACATGAGATTAATTGGGTAGAAGTAGAAGAGCCTCGGATTTATTTGACCCAAAAAGATCATCAAAATTCAATAACTGACTATATGCAAAATATATATTAATATTTCTGAACAAGAAATGGAAAGTATACGGGTTTAATAGAATCAAGTGTCCACTGAAACAATTTTAGCTAAAATTCACCATAATTATTATCTTAGACCTAAAACCAATCATGTTCAGCCTCAAAGTCAGAAGGTGATCAAGAAAGCACAAAAGCAACCAAAGGAAATAGTTGAACATGTGACTGAACCACAAAATAAAGAAGTACCCATTCAAAATACTAGTTCTTTCAATTTAATCACTGAACTTAACAAGGTGCGTATTCCAATTCCTTTGAATGAAGTAATAAAGTTTATAGGTTCTTATTTTGACTTAGATTTAAATACTCACACTATTAGTGTGCATGAAGAAACACCAAAAATATTTATAGGTCCTCATCTTGAAAAAGATGATACTAATATTGCTCCTTTCTACATTACTTTTACCATTCATGATTAGTTTTTACATAATTGTAAGTTGGATTCATGAAATTCTCATAATCGTATGGCAAAGGTTATTATGGAAAAGTTAGGACTTCATATTACTAAACATGGAAAAGTTAGGACTTCATATTACTAAACATTATAAAGATCTAATTAAGGATTTGGTTGTTAATTTAGCTCAGGTCCCTAACAAGAGTATTTGTTAAGGTCCTAACCCGCACATAGGTAGATCAATGTATTCGGATGTAATAAAGGTCAATATTAATAAGACCTCTCAATAAAATAGAATAAGGCGGATGTAACAAGACCTAATAGAAGTTTCCGCTTCTAGAAGGATCTTCCTCTAGATGCTTCTCTTAATAGACATAGTTAGTATAAATAAGGGTCGAGGGTATGAAGAACCCTAGCTTGGATATTATTGTAACAGAGCACTGCTCGACTGGAGGTTTCCCCCCTCGAAGAGGCCTGTGAACATTGCTATCTGATTCAAAGTGCTATTTCTGTTGCTATTTCATATATCATTTCTATGTATTGTGAATATTATGCTGGATATTTTACTGTTATTCTGTCATTTCTAGCATTTCATTTCTGTTTCTGCATATTTTATATATCTGGTATCATGCAAGTGGTATCAGAGCACCTTCCTTGGTATAAATTGTGGGTATTTTTTTTCAGGGTAGAGACGTATTCCGGCGTCTTTAAGCCACAGATATCTGTCGTTACGCGCATAAACCCGCGGTTGAGGGATTCATACACGCAGGAAATACAAGTGGTTCTTAAGAGCATGTTTGTTGGCCACCCTTGTAACCCCTGTTGGTACCCCTTCGAGTGGTAGCACATCAGACAACACCTGTGTACGGACCGGCCTAGATTTCCTGAAGCCCTCTGTAGATAAACCTATCGGCCGTCAGACTGCTATAGTGTCACCGAGAACAACACTCGGGAAGATACTCTCTAGTACCTGGGTAGTCGGGTAGTACGGCTAAGGGTATGGTCTATCCTCCTCAGTTAGTGCCCTGAGATATTGGTCCAAGTACTACTGTTGGACCCCGCACGTATATCAGAGAGATATAGCACAGGGCAAACCCTTGTCCGTAGAACCCTTGAATACCTAACCCTTGGGGAACATAAACAGCAATATAAACAAATTAAACCAGCGAGATCTATTAACCCGCATCTGTATTCGAGTTGCTAAGTAAATACTCTATGGTTCAGAATTTGGGGATTTCAGCACTGTAGCATTCTTCAGACCAAAGCATAACAACGCAACTGTAAAAAAAAAAAAAAAGTCTGGAAATTTTTTCACCATTATTTGAGACCTATTCCATTAGACTCATCTCTTCGCCCTCATCATTTCCCTCCATATCATTTTTCTGCAAAAATTTCTAACCCCGCCCGCACCCTTTTCAGTTCACCCATTTTTTCACCATTATTTGAGACCTATTCCATTAGATTCATCTATTTTCCCTTATTAATTTTACCCATATCATTTTTCTACAAAAATGTTTGACCCCGCCGCTCCCTTTTTAGTTCACCCATCATCATGGCCCATACCCGTAACCAAGAACTAGAGTCTCGCTTCAACACCCTGCAATGTGGTTTACTTGAGACCCAACAAGAAGTGCAACAACTCAGTGCTACTATTGCCTCCCGTGATGCGTCCATGAATGCAGC
>SNQJ01S0006622.1:81100-104325 GCA_010110895.2 Picea sitchensis
TATGATTCAAATAAAGTACAATTTCTTCATCTAATTAAGGATTTGGTTGTTAATTTAGCTCAAGTCCCTAACAAGAGTATTATGATGGACATCTTCGTTTCTGATGTACCACTCATCTTTGGCATGCTTCTTTCAATATCATGGGGTGAAAAATTGGGAGGAACTCTTCAATTATATCTATCATATCAAACTATACTAATGTCCACCTAGATCATTAGTTACTAAGGATAATACCTTGGCTGCCAACCAAGAGTTATGACCAAGGTTCATAACTTCAATTGATGAAAAAATGAATCAATTCAATCTCCCAGTCATGCAACTAGAGTCAATCAAAGGTACTGGATTAACATAATATAATATTACCTAAGTGGGAGTATATCTAAATCAAGATAATTACTTTGATTTAATTGAATGGCATAAAAATAATGGTGAAATTGTATCCTAAAGAATGATTCGATCATCAATGAATGTAAGGAAACTATAGAATGTAGTTGTTAAACTATCTCAACAATTGAGCAATGAGAAAAAAATTAATAGAATTAAAGAAAACAAATTCAAGTAATTGGAAGGAAAAGTTGCATCAATAACTAATGGAAATAAGTCAAATACAAATTTCAAGGTTATTCTAAATAAGAAAGAAAAATAAATAAGAGTTCTAAAAGATTGGTTGAAAATTCTTCACTTTCAACTCACAGAGTCTAAATAATTAATTGAATCATATCAATCAAAAGATAAATTCAGTGCAAAGAATGATGCTTTAAAGAAAATGTAACAACTCTCAACAGAAAAATTAGTGAATTGAAATTAAAAAGGATAGTATTTCAAAGAAAGTTTCTAGAGGGGTGGATAAAAAAGGTCAGGTTCATCATTATTTATTAACATCACCCATGATTATTTCAAGCTCAACCACAGGATCACAAGAAAATAATCAGAAAAAATAAAATGATGTAACTGGAATTGAAGAACAATTAGAAAGAAAATCCAAAACAATAAATATTTTAATTAAAAAAAAAAGGTTGAATTAAGCTTCTGGAAGACACATTAGAAAAAACAATTGGTACACAAAATTTAGTTGAATCTATTCAAATATTATGGGATAAAATTATTCAAGTGATGGAAGAATTCAATACCCGCTTGAAATTATATCAATTATGTGAAAAAATGACCATAAAATATGCAGTGTTTGATATTATCAGTCATCTATCTGAAATTGAAAAGAAGATTTCTTATGCAAAAAAGATTATTGAGTTTATCAATTCTCTTTTTGATCAATAATTAATATTCTGGAGTGACAAATAAATTTGATATTGTATTAAAAGTCATAAATGTCATAGAAAGGGGGAGGTGCTCAAAGTATTGATTACAAATATTGAAAACGTTCCTGAGACAACAGTTAACTTTAAAACACAATTTAGAAAGGTAAAAAAACTTTGTTTACCATATCCTTGGTCAATTTATCCTTTTCTTCAGTTTAAGGAATTCTATACACAAATGTTAGTTGTTTGTTGGGATGAAATGTAGTTCGACATTGGTGAAAATGAAGTTTTTTTGGGGAAAACTATTGTTAACTCACTAAAAAATGATTTTACTATTCTGATGATGCTCACTGATTTTCTAATTATCCAACTTGCCAATACTTATTATTTATCCATGGAACTTGAAGTTTTATACAAGAAGATGTTGAGCCATCCATTTCCTTCAAATGTTGAATGGAAAAAAAATCCTCAAACTCAATATTATCTCGACAAAACTTCGTCGCATAATTATTATTCAAATGGACGAAGAGAGGCAAGCCATTAAAGTGACTCCTCATGTTGTTGAGACTAGTCAAAGAAAAATGACACACAAAGGGAAAAATATTATCACCAAGGAGCTGACATTTAGCCATTTACCTCTAATTAAGAAAAGTTGGGCGGTCCAAATATCAAAAGAAATAAATAATTTTCTATTTCAGCTTACTTTTATTTCAAAAGTTGATTTCAAGAAAATTATTTGAGAGTTACAAAAAATAACTATATAAATATTTTTTTAAGACTCTAAGGGGGTCGACATTTTATTGAAAGAATTACATTTCTTTCTGAGAATTCAATACCATGAGAATGATGATCTCTTAGATATTTAATAGCATCTTAGGTTGACTTTGAAATAAGATTTAGTACCAATTTGTATTGGAATCTATGTTATGTTAGTATTTTACCTTTGTTTATGAGTATATTTTACTTCTTTTGTATATCAATTGATTACATCATGAATCTTTTCATTGGGTTGAAATGATCTTCCTTTCAAATTTATTCATTCTAAAATGATGGTTTTCAAAGTAACACACAGGGTTGGCTTCGCATTGTCTTTCTATTGAGAATCTATATGAATGGTATTTTTTAGTCTTATATAGCATGTATTCACTACTATATATTATATGAATTTTGTTCATGAAATATTTTTGTAATAGCACTAGTTTTTTTTTTTTTTTTGTGATTACTTGATATTTGAGAACATGCTTCTTAATTACGAAGTGATCTGACCTGGTTTATTTCTTTGTGATTTGAAGTGAACTAATGTTTCATTTTATTTGATATAGTCCAATATTCATTGGATAAAGTTTCCTTGTTCCTTTATCTCATAGATATTGTTGAATATTCTGATTGATTATGTTTTTTCTTTAAATATCACCTACCTTTCACATTTAATTCTACAAGGGATATCCTCTCTAGACCTAGATTTTTCTAACATATCCTAAAGTGGGACGAGGCTTTTAAAGGGCCTTGTTGGTTTCCTTGGCATTGTTCTTTTATAAGAACAATCTCGAGGGAAAAAATATTTTTGGCACCGTTTCTGGGACAAAAATTTAGAATATTTTAAAATAAGAAAAATATCTAGATTATATTCTTGGAGTTTGATTAAGTGATATTCATTACTTCACCTGATCCTATACAACCTCATTCTATATATTTTTTGGATGATCAAATAAGTATCTTAAATCATTTGTACAAGTTAGTCATACAAACTGCAAGGAATCATACAAAATTGGAAAAATCTTGGCACGTTCTTTCATAGCAAGACACTCAAGCTCAAACTAACCCACAAGTCCAATGAGATTGAGAATGAATATTCCTATAAGTATTTAAAGTTTCTCATTTATTAAGAGACTAAATGTTGGATTACTGAGAGGGCGGGTGAATCCGTAATAACGTAATTATAATCTTTTTTCTCGAAATAATCCAAGTGTTATATCAATGCAAAATTATTATCCAATAATGAGAAATAATAAATGAACAATCACACACATACACAGTACACTAGTGTTTTACATGGAAACCCAAATTGGGAGAAAACCACAGAATGTTTTTTCTTATATGTATTGAAGAAATACATTCATTGGAAGCACCAACTTCCTTTGTTTTCTAGCTACAACTGGAAGGAGGCTCCAACCCCCTAGTTTCTCAGGCTAGAACGTGAGGGAAGCTCCAACTCCCCAGTTCTCTGGCTACAACCATAAGGAGGATACAACCCCCTATGTTTTCTGGCTACAATTGGAAGGTGGCTACAACCACATGTCCTTGCCCCATCCAACTACCCTAAAGTATAAGTAGAATAATGGAACCATTGTCAACCTGTCATTGTGAGATATACTATTACACAACTGTATCAACCTGTACCACTGACCTATATCCAATATATACAACTTCCCTGTAATCAATCTGTACCCGAACTAAACATGTATCTACAAAAATAAAATAGGTACACAACCTATAGTGATGCAACCTGCGTATGTATGTGCCCTATATGTTATGCAACCCACGTATGTATGCACCTTATTTGTTATGCAACCTGCATATACCTTCTGTAACTAGGGTTTCCTTTCACTTGAAAACTTCTAACCCTCTATTACTTCTTTCACATAGATTTGTAACCTATCACTCTATCAAAATTGTAACTATACCTTGTGCATGCTTTCTCATACTAATCGAAATCTGGACTAGGGGTCAAAATTTAGCCCAAAAATGAAAGTGTTCATAATCACCTCAAAATGAACAGGTGTGTAGCCCTCATCGTCACGAACCCAACGCACTTTGAATGTGTTCAAACAGACATCGGGTGAGTGACATATATCGATCTGTTTGATTTACCAAATAGGCAAAAAAAAATACTTACTGTACAGTCCATACAGTCCATACATGATGACGTGGTAGGTGTACAACATGACATGTGGCAATGTTAATGTGGCAGAGGTGACGTGGAAAGAGATGACATGTTAGTGCCTAGTTGGAAGTTGGCAGATGTGGATGAATAATGTTTCGACACATGGCATTTAGTTGGCAAATGGGGTGGTGCCACATGGCCCAGGCATGGGCTACCACGTGGCAACGTAATTTGGTTGTTTGTTTAAAAGTTTATAGATTACATGGGGATCAAACCCTATACCTCCACCACAGACCAAGCGCTTTAGCAATGGCCACTGAGACGGTGTGCCACCACTTGTTCCTTATTATATATATCATTTTATATCTATTTAAGTTGGAATATGTTGATCTTTGGGGCACGTCCGGGCTGGGGCTTAGCCCCAGCCCTCGGTCGCACACACATTTCCATATGACCATACATGGAGCAGGATCCACAAACCATGAAACGGGCATGGGTTTTAGTTGTCAAAAAGTCATGTGTTGTTAGCCTAGCACTTGTCAAGCTCTCGTACCATCTTGTAACAGAGCCCTTAACTTGCGCTGGGACGTGGACATATGGGAACCCACGCATCTAATACCTCCATGGGTTGGGGTCTAGATTGGCTAACGGTGTGACAAATTCACGCATTTTGTGGAAATGGCGCGCGTGCTAGGTTTAGGCATGGGAAACGCCCAGAGGCCAGGTTACTCACACACAGGTGCATTTTGGCGAACCAGAGACAACAAGCTTGAAAGAGGAAAATGGCAGGAGGCCTATCTTCTTCATTTTTTGGCCAAATGAGGTGCTAAAAAAGCCCAGCTAGGGGTTTTTGGATGTTCTGAATCGATTGGGACTATTTTCAAATCCATTTGGTGACTTCTTTTTTAGGTATTTCTACCTTGTAGTTTCAGGAGCTCTAGGGAGCTTAGGGCTACCATTGACGAAGGCCATGTTCAGATGATCCCAAGTCTGTTTTCTATGACTGAATAGTAATTTTTGGCTAATAATTATGCTCTGAACAAATTGGGATAGGTTTCAGAGTCATTTCAAGAATTTTACAGGTGTTTTTTCCACAAGGAAGCTCAGGGAATCTCAAGGCCACATGTAGAAGAGGTCATGCACGCATGAGCCATGGTCCGTTTTCAGAGTTCTATTAGACATTTTTGGGGTTTTTATGTATTCTAGACCCAATGGTATAATCAGTAAATCCATTGGAACTGAGAAACAACTTATAAAATAATATTTGACAAGCTAATCCCAGAGAGCCTAGTCCATTGATGGAGCTCAAGGAGATGTAGCCCAGTTGGGGGGTGATCTCCTTTATCATCTTGTTACTATTGTGAGTTTGTTGGTTATATCTGATGTAAGATATATTTGTTGTGTATTTATTTAAAACACATATTTAAACTTACAAATGCCTCACACATAAACATTTAAAAGAAGCATAAACTTGACACATAAAACCTCTTGCATAACTAAGACATTGAGCAAGGTCCTGAAAAGTTTATTTTAATGGAGTAGAGGGTGCTTGCATAGCAAAACAAGTCAGCCCCCTATTTTCAGATCAGGTGGTATCAGAGCATAGTTTTTCTCATGTGATTTCCATTGATAGCAAGAGTTTTAGCTGTTGGTATTTGTGTAAGTTTTGTGTTGAAGTTTGATATCTTGCAAGGATGGAGGAAGCTTCAAACATTGATAGTTCTCATACATCTTCATTAACCAAGTTATTTGAAAAAGATATGTTGAAGGAGATTGTAACCATGAGAGATATGGTACAAGAGTTTTGGGAAGAAAGAAAAGAGAGCATTGTCCTTCAAGAGCAGTTGATGGCTATGAAGGAGGAGAAGAACAAGCTTCTTGAAAAGTTGCATGAGATGGAGACTCAACTCCATGATGCAAAGGAAACCCTTACCAAGTACATGCATGAACATGAGGTATGTAATGTTAGTTTATCTTCAAATTCCTCTCAAGATGAATGCTTTTGTGTTTTTGAAAATCACACTAGAGGAATAGGGTCCAAGTTATTGTTAAAAATGGGCTATGAAGGTAGAGGGTTAGGCAAGCATGCGCAAGGCATTGTTGAGCCTATTGTTGTTGAGGAGAGACCCAAGTATTGTGGTCTTGGATATGAACAGAAAGATGGAACATATTCCAAAGTTGAGGAGACAAAGGAAAAAGTTCCAAAAATAACTTTTGTTGCAAGGTCAATCCCTCAAGAATGCAGAGTTTGTGTTCAAGATGAATGCAAATGTGTGAAACAAAAGATTTGTGACATCCATGAAGACAAGAACATCTTTGTTGGTCTTCAAAAGAGAGTTGGTAACTCTTCCAAGTCACCTCCTCAAGAAGGCGATAAAGGTGAATGTTCAAGGTATACTTCTGCCTATCATTCAGTTTCTTTTGATTATGTTAAGCATGGTAAATTTGCATGTAAAAATGGAAGAAAAATTCCATGTACATATTGTTGTTTAGATAACCATCATGTTTCAAAATATTGGAAAAGATTGACCACTTTCAGGTAACTTTCCAAGCAAAGGAAACTTGAAAAGAGGATGCAAAAGATTTGCACTCACTGCTAGAAGAGGGGTCATCTCATTGACCAATGTTGGACATTGCATCCAACCACTCATCCATAGAACAAGAAGCATATGGATAACGAGATTGGCAAGAATGGAAGAGGAGATTTTGACATCGATGTGAGTCAAGATGATTCACAAGAAGACGGTTTTTAGCAGAAAAAGTCACCATTGAATTGGCTTGGTAAGAAATGGTTAGATTTCTTGAGAAAGTAAGGCTTGCATTTCTTTGTTTGTATATGCACTTTTCAGCCTTATGTATCCATTTCTATTGAACGTATGCCAAGTTGTAGCGATTTATCACAACTTGTATGATGCAAGTTTGCATGTGAATGCAATTCATTTGAAGGCATTATTTTTGTTGCACAACTTCGTCAGGAGGATGTAAAAGGTGGGTATGATGCTCACTTAATGCAGCCATTTATAGCTTTTCATTTTCATCTCTTTTACCCACATTTTTTTGGGTTTATGTACTTATGTAGTACTTGAAGGAGAGTTGAAGAGCTATGCACATGCATGTGTTTTTGTATGTGTGTAAACAATGAACTTTGTGATAGTTCATTATGAGCGACTCATGATTGTGACATGGTTGTGTATCATGAATGTCGACTTGTCATTGTGAATATCGATGTGTTTCAAATGAGTCTCAACTTGTGTCGATGTTGTCTTGACGACTATGTGTGTTGATCATGTTTTTTGACTTATGTTTAGTCGATGGTGTTTGTTGGCTTGTAAGTCGATTTTGGGTACACCAAGATGCAGGAAAATGCCATGTGCTTTGATGAAGTACAAGATGCGATTGTTTTCTTGAGGAGAAAAAAGACTTCATTGGCATCATTTTCAATCTTGGATAAATTTGTTTTCAAGATTGATGGTTTTCTTGGTTTGTGACAAGATGTGGTTTGTGATAAGATGTTGAGGGACATAGCCAATTACAGTGCAGGGCATGACAAGGTATCCAGGCAATTGTCAAAAAGACTTTTCAAGTAGAATCAGTTGATAGAAATTGGAAGTAGAAGAGTATTGAAGCTCAGACAGATAATCATCAGCTTTTGTGGGTCCAAAATCCTTTCAGTGGGAAGGCATGATCAGAATCTAGACCAGGGGTCAAAATTTAGCCCAAAAATGAACGTTTTCAGAATCACCTCAAAATGAACAGGTGCATAGCCCTCGTGGTCACGAACCCAAGGCACTTCTAACAGGGTCAAATAGAGATCGGATGAGTGAGATATCATGATATGTTCGATTTTCCAAACAGGCAAAAAAAAATGCTGACTGTACAGTCCATACATGATGATGTGGTAGGTGTTCGACATGACACATGGAAACACTGATGTGGAAGAGGTGATGTGGAAAGAGATGATGTCTCAGTGCTAAGTTGGCAATTGGCAGATGTGGACAAATCATGTTTCGACACATGGCATTTAGTTGGCAAATGGGGTGGTGCTGCGTGGCCCAGGCATGGGATGCCATGTGGCACCGTAATTTGGTTGTTTGTTTAAAATTTTATGGAGTCCATGGGGATCAAACCCTGGACCACCACCATAGACCAAGTGCTTTGGCAATGGCCTCCCAACCGGCACGCCACCACTTGGAATACGTTGATCTTTGTTGCGTGTCCAGGCTAGGGCTTAGCCCCAGACTCAGTCTCACACACATTTCCATATGACCATACACAGAGTAGGATCCACGAACCATGAAACGGGCATGGGTTTTAGTTTTCAAACGGTCACGTGTTGTTATCCCACCACTTGTCAAGCTCTTGTACCATCTTGTAATGGATCCCTTAATTTGTGCTGGCATGTGGACATATGGGAACACATGCGTCCAACACCTCCGTGGGTTGGAGGCTAGGTTCGCTAACGGTACGACAAATTCATGCATTTTGTGGAAATGACACGCATGCTGGGTTTAGGCACAGGAAACACACATAAGCCAAGTTACTCACACACACGTGCATTTTGGCGAACTAGAGGCAACAAGCTTGAAGGAGGAAAATGGCAGGAGGCCTATCTTCTTCATTTTTTGGCCAAATGAGGTGCTAAAAAAGCTCAGTTAGGGGTTTTTGGATGTTTTGAATCCATTGGCACTATTTTCAAAGCCATTTGGAGACTTATTTTATAGGTTTTTCTACCTTGAAGTTTCAGGATCTCTAGGGAGCTTAGGGCCACCATTGATGGAGGCCATGCTCAGATGAGCCCAAGTCTGTTTTTTGTGACTGAATAGACATTTTTGGCTAATTGTTATGCTCTGAACACATTGGGATAGGTTTCAGAGCATTTGAGGAATTTTATAGGTGTTTTTTCTACAAGGAAGCTCAAGGAAGCCCAAGGCCACATGTAGAAGAGGTCATGCACGGATGAGCCATGGTCTGTTTTCAGAGTTATATTAGTCATTTTTTGTATTCATGTATTTGGAACTTAACAATTGGTATCAGAGTACTTTCCTTGGTAGACATTGTGGACAATTTTTTTTAATTTTTGCAGATTTTGTTTTCGCAGAAGAAAAAAGAGGGATGCAACATTATAGAGATTTTTGGTATATTTATGTGAAAAAATTGTAGAAAAAGGTTGTATATCTGAGTTCCTCTTAGAAAAAATACCCAATTTGAAAAAACAAATCGTCCAAAATGGAGTCTGGGAAGTCAAGATATTGAAGTTTTAAAATCTGCAATTTTCAGGATTTCTTCTGCGGACGGTGGCGCTATTTTATTTTTTTATTTTTTGTAGTAGTTGAAGGCCGTATTTGCCCAAACAAATTATAGATCTGATTTCCTCTTACAATTTCACCCAATTTCAGCCTGGGAAGTGAAGTTATGAGAAATTTAAATTCAATAGTTTTTCAGGGTTTTTCCGGAAAATGTCGTGATTTTTTGCAGTAATTTATTGTTCTATTTTTTTGGGGTTTTTTCGTGATGATGGCGGGACTGTAGATTTCATAAAGTTTCATAGGGTTCTGATATGGATATTTATTCTCAAACCCTCAAAGAAATTCTATATATTACTGAAACATTCAGACCCCAATTGTTTGATAGATTGGATGACTTTGTAGATGGCCTCATAGACGGCCTTGTATATGGCCTCAATGATAGTTTTCATAGTCTTCAAGATTCATTGGATAGCATGCAGGAGAGATTTCTTATGGTGGAACTCAGGGATGAATATAATCAAGAAATATTGGTATGATTGGTATGGTATGTTCCATATTTTATTTGATGACTCTACTCCACCTTTTGTAGAGAACATCAATATCCCACATCAGGAGCTATTTATGATTACCAACGTCTAGTATACACATTCCACAATGGTAATGTTCCTTCTAGATTCACCATTGACCCTTCCTCACTATGTGGCTGGATATTCATATTTGGATCCACATGATATGAGTCAGTATTGGGAGCATCATTTTCAGTTGGTTATTGGGTGTCGATATCTTCTATGTAGAGTTCACATGAGCACTTGGACATGGGGCCCTAGTTTACAATGGAGGTTGGACTACTTTAGCATGGTGGCTTTGATTTGTCAATGGGACCCTGGTTCTCTATTCTACTTCATCACTATGGTTCACACTTATCCATGGGACCCTGGTTCTCTAGTCTACTTCATCACTATGGTCCACACTTATTCATGGGACCCTGGTATATGGTTGTACATAAAGCATTGACGATAATGCTTTCATAAGGGGAATGGAATGTTGGGTAGATAGAGAGGTAGTAGGGAATTAGTAGGTGGAGTGTAGGGGCCTGTGTGATAATGGTGGAGGTCGTTCAATGTAAGTTGGACTAAGTCCACTATATCTTTAAATAAAGGCCACTATGGTAGTTAGATGTGATAATTGGGTAGTTAGATATAATAAATGTAAAGAGGACTTCTTAAAGTTTCTACTTCTAGAACATTTCTCCTCTAGAATGTTCTTAGGTTATAGTAGCACTATATAAATGGGTTCAAGTAATGTAAGGGGACATGAAGAGAGTATTAGGGGGCCCATAATGATAATAGTGGAGGCCATTCAATGTAAGTTGGACTAAGTCCACTATATCTTTAAATAAGGCCCACTATGGTAGTTAGATGTGATAATTGGGTAGTTAGATATAATAAATGTAAGAGGACTTCTTAAAAGTTTCTACTTCTAGAACATTTCTCCTCTAGAATGTTCTTAGGTTATAGTAGCACTATATAAATGGGTTCAAGTAATGTAAGGGGACATGAAGAGAATTATTGTATTTGGAGCGGTAGCTCAATAGGAGGATGCCCCTCGAAGAGGAAAGTGCATAGGAGAGGACCCCTTCCATAATAGGATCCATTGTATGGTGTTTCCCTACCTCAAGGGTTTGATAGTAATAAAAGACTTTTTTCATATTTATATTTTATATCTTTTTGGTTCTTTTGTATTCAGGTCTTTGGAACTTAACATGAACTAACTAGTCTCTCCAGGGAGAATCCTCAAATATCCATTGTCATTCCTTATGCATACATCAAAATCCAACTATGCATGTAAATAAGACATACCTTTTGAACCAATGGATGGATCTTATGTATCTGAGCACTTTAGACCTTCCTAGGAGCTTGATCTCTAAATCTATAACCTCTGGATCTTTGTCTTCTCAAGTTTCCATGTCTTTACCAACATGTACTCACCTTGTACACAAATAGCCCGCGTATTGTACCCTATACAAAGATAGTCCGCGTATTGTATGCACCCTATACATAGATATCCCACGTATGCCTTAGAAAATTGGGTTTTATGTAAATCCAAGAATTTCTCCGTCAACCCTTCATGTTGCCTTAGACGTTCGCCACTTCATATGTATCCACAAGTATTTACAATAAGATTTACACAAGAAAATAGATATACAATATGTAGAAGTGTGTCCTTAATGAGTGAGCTTTCCCTCTTATTTATATCTTCATGTAGCCTTACACTTTCCTTATTTTAGGGCTTCTCCATTTAAAATAATTTCTTTTCCAGGAGACTTTGAATCTTGGGGGCTTCTATACGACTCATGAGGGTTATACAACTTCACATGGTCATAACTCTCTAACTGTGAGGAGTTATGTGATGTTCCACATACGATCAGAAATGGCATGAAAATCACTATGCATATATGATAGATTTACTGACAAAATCACTATCCTTCATCTCATTATTCCTCAATTAAGCATGGTTTTACTAACAATACTTCTAGGATAACTCAATCCGCAAAATTTCTTCCCGTGAGGGATTTCACCATAAGGGGACCACTTTGGATTTCATCCATCTGTACTTCTTATCAACCATGAGAAGACGATAATGAGTCATCTTTACATCAAACAAACTTGGTTCCATTACCCAAACCTTTGTGCTACTAGGATTTCTTCAAGGGTTGACATCAATGACAACCAACGTTAATCAACAATCTCCCTCTTTGGCATTGATGGAAACACTCTCATGCAATACTAAAATAATATCACTCATGTTCCCCCTAGAACCATTCCTATGTCCTCTGCATATGATAAATCAACTCCCCCTGGAACCATCCCTCTGTCCTCTACATTTGATAAATCTCTCCCCCTTTGTTATCAATGGAAAAGGTATCTTTCCATCTGGGGCTTCTCCCCCTGACTAAACTGTCCTCTTATGGTGCTTCCTCATGTACATCTAATACATATAAGATAAGAATTCATAAATAATTCATTTTGGAGTCAAAATAACTAATCCTCTGGCGAAGATATTCAAAGGCTTCCCATGGAAGTGGTTTTGTAAACATGTCTACCACTTGTTATTTTGTGCCCACATACTGAACTCTGATGTTCTTTTCTGCAACCTTCTCCCGTAGAAAGTGATACTTGATTGGAATGTATTTCATCTTGGAGTGCATCACTGGGTTCTTCGAGATGCTTGTATTATTACAATAGATTGGAATGGGCTCATCATACTCAACCTGTATATCTGTCAGAGTTTGTTTCATCCAAAGAACCTGTGTACAATATGATGTTGCTGCAATATACTCTGCCTCAACTGTAGATAAAGATATTGATGATTGTTTCTTTCTTATCCATGATACTAAACACACACCCGAGTAGAATGTTTCTCCATTGGTGCTTCATCCGTCATCAATACAACCTACCCAATCTGCATCTATGTAGGCAATAAGTGATAGATCCTTTCCTTTTGGATACCATAATCCAAAATCTTTCGTTCCATTGAGATATATGGAAATCCTCTTCACTGCTAATACATGTGATTGCTTTGGTTCTTCTTGAAATCGTGCCACTTGTCTAACTATATGCATTACATCTGGTATGGATGTTGTCACATATAGTAGGATTCCAATCATTGACCTGTATTTCCTTTGATATGTGGGATTCGATTCATCATCTTTGCTTAACCTGTAATTGATTTGCATGGGAGTGATAACTGGTTTGCAATCTTCCATTCCAAACCTCTTTAGTATTTCTTTGATATAATTGGTTTGAGAAAGAAAAATTCATTGGTTTCTTTGAGGTATCTGAAGTCCCAGAAAGAACGATATTTCTCCAAGTAAAGGCATCTCAAATTCATTTTGGATATCTTTTGCAAATTTATGGCTTAACTTGTCATCATCACTACCAAAAATAATGTCATCGACATAAACTTCAATTAATAAAATATTACCTTGGCTTACCTTGATGTAGAGGTTGTTGTCTGCACTTCCTTTTTTGAACCTTTCTTGATGTAGATACTTATCCAATCTAGAGTACCATGCTCTAGGAGCCTGTTTTAGACCATACAAGGCCTTCTTTAATTTACACACATAATTTGTGTTCTTTAACAAATGCAATCCTTCTAGTTATTCAATGTATACTTCTTCTTCAAGTTCCCAATTTAAAAAATATGATTTACGTCCATCTGATATACCTTAATATTTTTGGAGCATGCATTAGCTAAAATAAAACATATTGTTTTCATTCTAGCAACTGGGGAAAATTTATCTTCAAATTTGATTCCTTCAACCTGTGTATATCCTTTACATACCAATCTAGCTTTGTTCCTTGTAACCTGTTCATATTCATTCAATTTATTCCTAAATACCAACTTTGTGTTGATCCAATTCTTACTCTTTGGTATTGGAACCAATACCTAAGTGTCATTTTTCTCTATTTGATCAAATTCTTCATCCATGGCATTTTTCCAAAATTCCTCCTTGTTGGCTTCTTCAAAAAAGTTTGGTTCAATTGTAGATTAGAGTGTTAGGTGTGTTTGTTCTGGTGAATGGATTTTTCTTCTAGTCCCAACTCCTGCATATTTGTTCCCGATAATTTGTTCTGAAGGATGATTCTTTTGTACTCGTCCATTGGGTGTCTTTGGAGGCACTTTTTGAACTTCCTCTTCTGCTTCTGTCAGATTCTCTTCATCTTCCTCTTATACTTATTTTTCATCTTCTGCTCCTTCTTCTAAGGGTTGTTTCATTGATTCATTTTCTGCTTCCTTTGATTATGGTCTTCATTTTTCATCAATTGTCACATTGATACTTTCCACAACTTTGTTTAATCTTAAATTGTAACATTTGTATGATTTCCTTGTGATTGATTAACCAACAAGTAGACATTTTTCCACATGAGAGTCAAACTTTCCCATTCTGCCATCTTCCCCTTTGATATAGGATTTGCTTCCAAAAACTCTGAAATGCTTCACATTTGTTGGTCTTCCTTTCCATAGCTCGTAAGGAGTTTTGTCGGTGTTGTTTCTAAGCATTTCTCTATTTTGAATGTGAATTGATGTATGAACTGTCTATTTCCAAAAAATGTCTGTCAATTTTGAATCCATTAGCATTGTTTGATCCATTTCCAGTATTGTCATATTCTTTCTTTCAACAACTACATTCTGTTGAGGTTTCTTAGCAAGGGAGAATTGTATTTTTATTCCATGATTGTTGTAGTATTTCATAAATTCCTTTGAGGTGAATTCTCCTCCATTATCAGATCTCAAGCATTTGATTCTTGAATCCATCTCATTTTCAACCATTTCCTTGTATATCTTGAAGTTTTCAAAAGCTTATGACTTATTCTTGAGAAAGAAAACTCTAGTCATTATTATATAATCATCAACTAATAACATAAAGTATCTCTCACCTTTTAAGCCCTTTGTTGTAGTTGGTCCAACTAGATCAGTATGCACAATTTCTAGTGGTATTGTCGTTGAATATTCCTTTGATTTGAACTTGGTCTTTGTTTGCTTTCCTTGTTGACAATGCTTGCATAAAGTGTTGGTTGGTTTCGTGATCTAGGGAATTTATTTGACTTCTTCCCTTTTACTGACTTTGATAAGGTTACAAAAATGCATGTGATCCATTCTTTGGTTCCATAGCCAACTTTCATCTTCTTTTCCTAGACAACATTTTTCATTTCCAATTTCACTTAACACATATATGTTGCTTGAAGTTCTTGCAGCTGTAGAAACCAATTTTCCTCAACCTTCTTTTCTTATATCACAATTTTGTGAATCGAACGTAATTTTACCTTGGTCACACATTTCACTCACACTTAGGGGATTATGTTTCATATATTCTACTAGTAGAATATTTTCTTCCTTTTCATTCTTGTTCCCAATTCAGACTGTGCCTTTTCCAATGATTTTGGCTGAATCATCATTTCCGAAGGAGACTGATCCATCTCTTTCCTTTTGTTATGTAAGAAACATGTCTCTATCACTTATCATGTGTTTTGAACACCCACTATCAACATACCAACTGCATTTCTTTTTCTTAGCTTGTAGAGCGAGTGTGCATTCTTCATTGTTATATTGATCTTTCTTTCTTATCCATGTCGTTTTCTGAGGTTTCTTTCTGTAACTGTTGTTATTATGTTGAGGTTATTTAGGAGGGAATGTCATTCTGCAATCTTTTCCCACATGTCCAAAATTGTTACATTTGTAACATTCCACTTCAATGATCAAATATTGAAACATGTTGTAACTTCTTCTTTGTGTTTCACTAGGTCTTCTTGAATAACCCCTTTGTGTATGAATCTCAAAGTTGTTATTGTCCCTATTGTTAGCTCTGCAATTCACAACTTTATGTCCAAAATTATTACATGCATAACATAAACCAAAAACAATATTTTGATACCTGGGAGTTGAGGATCTTCTGAAAGGAGGTGCTCTTATGAATCATTATTCTTCTTGAGGCCTACCTGTTGGTTGTTGATTATGAAATATGACTCTTCTCGGTGGAAGAGTATCCCTTTAATATTCCTTGTATATATTTCTATCCCCTTTGATTGTTTCTGCATAGCTTTTTGGATATGTTTCTTGCTCTGTTATTTTGGAGCTTGATCTATTTTCCGTCTGATTGTATCCAAGTCTTGTATTGTCAAGACAAGATTTTTTACTGTTGATAATGTCATCCAAAACTTTTGAGCTATTATGCATATTTTTCTTCTGAATATCATTTCTTAGTGTGACAATCTCTGCGTCCAAGTTTCCAATGATCTTTTCCTTTTATTCTATCTTTTCTTTGAGTGATTCTTCAACTCTTTTATCTTCTTCTATTTGAACCTTCAATTTTGTGATCATTTGTTCTAGTTCTCGAGTGTCTTTTTTCTTGTCTAGTTCTTCTTGTAGTTTCTTATTTTTCTTCTTTTCTCTTCTGATAACTTCTATGGCACACATTAATTCTTTTCGATAGTCAACTTATGCCTCTTCAATTTCTTCTTCGACTTCTTCATATTCTTCTTCGGAGTCTTCTTTGTCAGAGTCTTTTACTTCCATGAATAGAACTATTCATGTCTCACTATCAGTGACTTCATCTTCATCTAATGATGAGATGTATTATTTGGTGCATAATCTTTTCTTGAAAAATTTCTTTGTAGTTATTTTGCCTTTATATGTGTGTTTTCCTTTTGAGTAACCTTCATCATTATTCTTTTTCTTATGAGGACATTTGTTAGAAAAATGACCATGCCATCATAATTAAAAAAAAAATTAAAGGAATCTTACCTCTATAGTTATCGTTGGTTTCCTTGTTCAGTATTTTGACAAAGTTGGCCACTTCTTCATCATCTTTCGAGATGTCATTGTTGCTGCTATATTCTTCTTCTTTCCTTTTCTTATGCTTTGACCTTTTGGATTCTTTGAACGCTGCTTATTTTACATATGGATTTTCCTATTTAGTTCTCATTTCATATGCTGTGAAGATTCCATGTAGTTCGTCCATGCTTATTGAGTTTAGATCGGATATTTCTTCTAGTTTTGATATCTTAGGGTTGAATCTCATAGGAAAAGATCTTAGTACCTTTTGAAGAATTACAGATTCTTCTATTTCTTCTCCCAATACTATGATTTCATTCACTGTTTCATCAACTCATAAAAAGTAGGCTGTAATATTTTCATCTTCCTTCATTTTTAGTTGTTTGAACTGACCTCTATAAGTTTGAAGCTTTACTGCTTTGAATTTTGTATCTCCTTTATAAATATTTTGAAGCTTGTCTCAAATCGCTTTTGCGGATTTACAATGTGCAACTTTGGTGAATACCGTATCACTGAGACCATTCAAAAGTGCATTTTTGGATTTGGAATTATTCTCACTGAGTTTCACTACTTTGTCATTTGTCGGTGGAACTGTTGGTATTATGTATCCATCTACAATTGATTACCAAAGTTGAAATACCTCTGCCTGTATATACATCTTCATTCTTATGCTCCAAAAAGCATACTTAATTCCATCAAACTGTGGTATTTCATTTTTATACAAGTTGGTACTCTCCATGATCTACCTTTCAGTGGTTAAACTGATTTTGAAGGAACCTTCTTTGATACCAAATGTTGGATTACTCAGAGGTGGGGTGAATCAGTAATAACGTAATTATAATCCATTTTATCAAAACAATCCAAGTGTTATATCAATGTATAATTATTATCCAATAATGAGAAATAATAAATGAACAATCACACACATCCACAATACACCAATGCTTTACGTGGAAACCCAAATTGGGAGAAAAACAGAGAATGTTTTTTCTTATATGTATTGAAGAATTACATTCATTGGAAGAACCGACTTCCTTTGTTTTCTAGCTGCAATTGGAAGGAGGCTCCAACCCCCTAGTTTCTCAGGCTACAACCTGAGGGAAGCTCCAACTCCCCAATTCTCTGGCTACAACCAGAAGGAGGTTACAACCCCCTATGTTCTCTGACTACAACCAGAAGGTGGATACAACCACCTGTCCTTGCCCCGTCCAACCGCCCTGAAGTATAAGTAGAATAATGGAACCACTATCAACCTGTCATTATGAGATATACTATTGTACAACTGTATCAACCTGTACCACTGATATATATCCAATCTTTACAACTTCCCTATAACTAATCTATACCTGAACTTAACATGTATATAAAAAAGTATAATAAGTACGCGACCTGTAGTGATGCAGCCTGTGTATGTATGCACCCTATCTGTTATGAAACCCGCATATGTATGTGCCCTATATGTTATGCATCCTGCGTATGCCTTCTGGAACTAGGGTTTCCTTTCAATTGAAAACTTCTAACCCTCTGTAACTTCTTTCACATAGATCTGTAACCTGTCACTATATCCAAACTGTAACTATACCTTGTGCATCCTTTCTCATAAATAACATTTACTCAAGGAAAATATGTTTGTCTCTAGTCATGTGCCATATAGGCATGTGAAATCATGAACAATTATACTTTCCCTCACATGATCTTAGTCATCAAACATTTTCTGATATTCAACCTCTCAATACATCAAAAAATACAAGATCTCAATCATGTACCATAAAAACCGTTAGCCATATGCCAAGAAATACAAGATGTTCCTGAACACGAAGTATCAATGATGAGTATACCAACACTGTATTTCAATAAATCTAACATATGCAGAAGATTCCATGTATATACTAGTCTCTTTAGGGAGACACCTCAAATCCCCATTTTCATTCCTCATGAATACATCAAAATCCAAGTATTCATAGAAATAATACATACCTTTTGAACCAATGGATTGATATTATGTTTCTGAGCACTTTAGACCTTCCTCGGAGCTTGATCTCAGAATCTAGAACCTTTTCATATTCATCTCCTCAAGGTTCCATGGCTTTACCAACATGTACTCACCCTGTACACAACCAAGCCACGTACATACGCAACCTATAAACAGACAGTCCTCGTACTGTACACACCCTATTTATAAACAACCTCGTACGCCTAATAAAATAGGGTTTTCTGTAAATCCCAAAAATTTTCCTTCAACCCTTTATGTTGCCTTAGACGTTTTCCACTTCATATGTATCTACAATTATTTGCAATAAGCTTTACACAAGAAAAGATATATACAATATGTACAAGTGTGTCCTTAATGAGTGAGCTTTGTCTCTTATTTATATCTTAATGTAGCATTACACTTTCCTTATTTTAGGGCTTTTCCATTTAAAATAATTTCTTTAGCAAGACACTTTCACTCTTGGGGGCTTCTATAAGACTCATGAGGGTTTTCCAACTTCATATGGTCATAACTCTCTAACCATGAGGAGTTATGTGATGTTCCACATACCATTGGAAATGGCATGGCAAGAACTATGCAACTAGGATAGTTTCATTGACAAAATCATTGCCCTTCATATTATTATTCCTTAATTAAGCATGGGTTCTCTAACCATACTTCTAGGATAACTCAATCTACAAAGTGTTTTCCCATGAGGAATTTCACTATAAGGGAACCACTTTGGAGTTCATCCATATGTACTTCTTATCAACCATGACAAGAAAATAGTGAGTCATCTTTCCATAAAAAAAACTTGGGTCCATTACCCAAACATTTGTGCTACCAGGATTTCTTCAAGGGTTGACATCAATGACAACCAACCTTAATCAACGCTACATTATATAGTTAAAGATATATTTTTCAAGTCTTTATTTATTTTTTGGGAAATCACATACATTTTACTAAATAGGCGAGTGAAGTAGAATCCCATGTTTGCTTTATTTTGAAAATATTTTACTTAATAATTTCTCCTTATCATGTAAACTTGGAGAATAATTCTAGAAATACTCGTTCTTAGAAAATATCACCACATACTACCCCTATGTCTGACCCTCAGAAACTTGTTTCATAAGAAAACAAATGTCGGAAACTAGGATCTTCTTCATTAGGTTCACCTAAGATCGAAGATATTGAAATTATAGAAACATAATATATTGAAAATAAGTTTGAATATAAAACCCAATCGAGGGGAAACTTTGGTTCTCCTTTGGTTGATAACATTCCTTTGGTGGATATTTATAATACTTGTTTTACATTGAATCCTTTTGGAAATGTTTCATCAATCGTAAGTCCTCTCTTTTCAAAAAAATCTACTAAGATTGAAAATAATCCACCACCTTATTCGAAAGTAACTATGCCACCTCAAGTCCAACATTGGGTCAATGCCCTCTACTATCCTTTGGTTCTTCCCCAAAAATTACATAAGTTAACTAATAAGTATCTTAAATAATTACCCAAGTACAATGGTCAAGCCAACGTGAGTGTTGAAGAAGATATTGCTTTTTTCGATATTTTATTTATAATCTTGGAGTTTCATAAGAAGATGTATATCTCACGTTGTTTGTGCAAAGCCTCAAAGTTGACACATGAAAATGGTTTTTAAATCTACCTCCAAACAGTATTGCGACTTGGGAAAAATTGAAAACAATATTTTTAAATGAATGTGGTCGAAAAAGATACCACCAATACTATCTTATCGAGTTCGTTGCTTTAAGGAAAAAGAATGATGAATCCATTTCCGACTTTAAAATACAATTTAACAAAATTTATAATAAAATTCATGAAGATGTAATACCAACCCCATTTGAAGCTAAGCTTACATATTCTTCTTCTTTTAACCCTAAATTTTCTTTATTACTAAGGGAGTGAAGGGCAGTTGCATTAGCTTCCATGCAAACTGATGCTTTATATTTAGAAGGAAATATAATCACCGTAGGTAAAAACAAATACAAATTTGAGAAGCATGAAACTAAGAAAAATTTATAAAATAACTTAGAAGAAGAATCATATTCTACCAATAAGCAAGATCAAATAATTGATGAAATAGAAAAAATAGTTAAATATTTAGCTAGTAAGATGGCTCAGTTTGAAATTACTAATAAAATTCTTCCTCCTAATCCTCCAACAAATTCTCAAAGGAATTTATATAATAATTCTAGAGCATTTAGAACCTTTCCGAAAAAACTAGTGTTCCTTATAGGAAATGTTTCAATCCTCAAATTCTGAATAGAGAAAAGAAGGTTGTTGAACCTCCACCACAACCTCCATTAATGGATAGTAACAATATTATTGATGATCTGGACTATTTTCAGTACGAAATGAGATCGGAGATATAATAAAGAAATGCACAGAGATATCGCAGATATTCAATAATATAACATAAATGTATCAGAGATGCAACCATAAACATAGGTATACAATAATAAATGATTTCTATTAATGAAAAAATGTACAGAGACTGTAAAAATACAGAGTGAAAGACTCGCTAGAATGGTGGCAGCTTATCTCTCAGAAAAGATGTGACGGCTACTCGCATTCACAAGAAGATGATTACAATGAAGCTCTGAAGACATTTTTACAATAAATAGGAATGCCAAAAACCCTAGACATCCAAAAACCTAACCCTGGGAGATGAAGTGCCAAAAGTCATGTGGGCCCCGTTTGGGTAAGTGAGTACATCAACTTCGTGGGGTCGTAACTTTTGCATACGATCTCCGTTTTAGGCGTGTGATAGCTCGTTGGAAAGGTATTTTTGAGGAGATAAATTTTGGGATCTCAATAATGCCTTTGTCTATCATTGAGAACCTAAATATTGAAAAATCTTCATTTGGGCCCTCAAAATGGCCCCGGAAGTTAAAACCTGCTAAAAATAGTAAATTATTGAAATTGGCAGAAAGTCATTTTGAGCCATTTGGAAAAGGTGCGTGGCCACCGATATCCACCTAGATCAATCCTCCCTCAGGAAGCAATGGTCTCCATTGCGTTGAGTTCCCAGGGGAGAGGGAAAAACATTTGTTGAATCTACATCTTGGTGAGTTGCTTGTCTTTCTAGAGACGTCACACTGCTCAGTTTGTGGAAATATGTCACGAACCTGTTGTGGTTGAGGCCGCTCAACATGTCGAGATACATGAGAGGATGATGTGCAAAAGGAATCTTTGCACTTTTCTACGGCCTTGTCGACCTACTTCTGTTGGATAGAAGGTGCTTGGGGCAAGGTTGTAGTGGTTGCAGTGTCCTTTTGTTCTCCTTTTGAACAGATTGTGAAGAAGCTGAATTTTGTAGTATGAGATACTACCTTGTGGCACTTTTTAGGTGGAACAATATTCGGAACTACCTCTGGTATTCTGTAGAGATGACCCCCCAAAGTAACAATGACACTACAGGGTCAAGACTCATAAACAACATGGCGTCTCCACACATATGGTTGGCCCAAGAGAACATCATAGACATCCAGTGGGGAAACATCACATAATACCTCATCCTTGAAGGGTTGGATGTTGTATGACAATCGACACTGTTGGTTGACATGGAGATATCGTCCTTGCCGAAGCCACCCGATGTTGTATGGCTACGGGTGTGGTGTTGTCGACAATCCCAACTATTTGACGACCTCTGTTGAGATGAGGTTCTTTTGGCTTCTGCTATCAACAATAAAATGTAGTGGGGCCCCCTTCACCCACATCTGTGAATGAAAAAGGTGCTCCCCCTCTTAAGGATCTGTTGGTTCTTCTGGTTGAATTGTTGCGGTCGCGACAATAGTAGTGGGGTCTGCGTCAATGATTTGTCCTTTAACAGTATTTTTAGAATCAGATTCTGAATCAGGGTTCGGCTCCTTGTCTTTGATATCGTCCACCAATGACTATTTTGAGTGAAATTCATTGGTGTTGTGCCAGGGGCTTTTGTGTAAATCACACCATTTTCCAGTGTCCTTCTTTGTCTTCCCATGACCCTTCTTTTCCTGTGTCTTGGACTGGTTTTCAAGAGGTTGTTTGTTAGATCCGTCTTTGTCATACTTTGGTTGTTGTGGATTTGCAGACCCAAATTCTTGTTTGTTATGGTGCTTAAATTTCTGCTTAATTTTAACAGCATATCGATAAGCAGCATCGAGTGATGATATGTCCAGAAAATCCATTTCAGTCTGGATGTATCTATGTAGAGCCCCACAGTATTTCAAAACCAAATGTTGCTTGGAGTCTTTGATACCCAACTTGGTTCGCAAGGTATGGAAAGTATTGGTGAACTATGGAACTACTTGGCCCCTCTCTTTCCGCAATGTGGTCCAACTCATGTATTGGTCTTCGTAGTTGCCAACAGGGTAATACTGTTCCTTTACTGCATCCATAAAAAAATCCCAAGTGGGATCGGCCCCATATATTCCAGACTCCTCTGTGGAACTTTTCTCCCAGTAAGTTTCCCACCAATGTTTGACATGAGGGACAACTTTTAAGGAGTGCGAAGGTGATCTTTTTTT
>SNQJ01S0006622.1:120344-146526 GCA_010110895.2 Picea sitchensis
ACCAGAGAAATTTCCAGGTCCTTCCTTTATTATTATCCAGCAAATGAAGGGATACAACCTACAACAAAACCCGTTGTAACTTCCTCTTCTTTCTCTCACAGTCTCCTCTCTCAGAATACAATATTCACCATCAACCATAGCCATGATACATTTCCCTCATAAAAGAGGGTTTCCTTCTAGGGAAAAAAACCCTAACATAATCTCTACCATTAGATCTACGACCTTATAATGAACGGTCTAGATTTACAATGAAATTACAATATACTTTTACAAGGTAATTTTTTCTTTGGGGGCTTTGCTCTCGAACCCCCATCGGTGGACGCTTCCCCCAAACCCCCGCTAGGGGCCCTCTTTCCCCGAGACCCCCCAACCGGGGGGATAGCCCCCCCGGACCCCGCAGAGGGGGTACCCCCCCTCTTCACTCCCCCGCATGGAAGAGTGTACATACTTCTGGTGTGTAAATACTTCATGGGGTATAAACATGGCTGAAAGCAAGGACCTCTGAATCAGAAAGATAATCAGGCTCCACAACCAACACTACATGTTTGGTCTACATTCAACTAAGCATGGGAATTAATGTGTCTTCTTGTTCATTGATCGATTCTCTAAGATGACAATTTTGGTACCTTCCAAGAATAGCATCATAGTTGAGGCCAATGCTATTCTCTTCTTCACACATGTTTGGGTTCATTTTGGGCTCCCACAAACTATTATGTTCGATTGAGATAGTAGGTTCCTGGGCAATTTTTTATCTATCCTATGGTCGATGATGGACACTAAATTGACAATCGATTTCCTTCCACCCACATACTGGTGGTCAAACAAAGGTGGTCAACATGATGATTGTCCATATCATGAGGATGTGTAATTCCAAACATCCACACACATGGGATGAAATCCTTCCTTATGTTCAACATAGCTACAACAAATACCTCCACAACTCTATTGGCGACAACCCTTTTCAGGTAAACTAGAATAAATTCTATTCATTTTTTGCAAGTAAACCAGAAGAAACCATGACCACAGGTCCTCCTGATTTCTTCTTATTCAATTATCCAAGAAGAGAAATAATTTATTCTAAAATATTTTCTTGAAATTCTTCAGCTTCCTCATTGGTTGTATCTGGAAGTTTTCTCCATTGATTTCCCTCTGTTCTAGATTATCAATTTTAGTTTCTTCCATTCCCATGCTTGAAAGATCATTTTGCAGTTGGTTGATGTTTGTTGGTTATTTCTCTCTCGTGATTATACACTCAGGATCAGTGGAGTGAATTTCTTCTCTAACTATTAGTGCAACCTTTGCTTGCCATTATGTTTCCATCTTGTTGCTGGTGACTGAATTCTGCATAATCAAAACATTTTTCACCTCTTGCAAGATGTTCTTTCTAGTTGTCATTTAAATAGCACTGTTTGGAAAATGATGATAGAAAGTTAATCCAACATTCCTACATTGTTCGAATATTACATTATAGGGATCCAACTTCCATGATATATCTTTTTTGAAATAATAGGATGTTATCAATTTGTTTATATAATCAATGACTAACATATTTTTAATAATGAAAGAAGAAACTTCAGTAAGTAAGAAGAAATAATTTTTTTTTCTTTTTTCTTTGAGACAATACGTAATTGATCAATAATTAGTCTTTGTCTGCAATATTCTAAGGAAAACAATCTGGGAGGAATATATATGGGTAATTGATAAGGTTCTAAATCAAATCCATAAACTATAATCACAGTAAATTCATTGAAAGGGATCCAAACACCTATTCTCACATAAGGGTGCAATTGTAACTTTTGTTGATAAGAAACTCACATTCTAGGATGCTTATGTCCCATGAGAAGGTGATATCTGTTAAATAAAAATTGATTAGAAAATTGTAGAAACCCATCTTTAAATAAAAATTAAAGGCCTTTTTTTTCATAAAATTCAGACTCAGAAAATAACACTAAAAAGAAGAGATAAGATTGATACCTAAATGATTTCAATCCTTTGAATGATTATAATTGAAAGTGAATATCATGAGCCAGAAAGTTTGCATAATCAAATTTAGACTCTTCAATATTTGTAGTTTCATCCATAATAACCAGGATGACTTCATCAATTAAAGTATCATCAACATATTTGAGGATAGAAGATACCACTGATTTGAGGATATTTGAGGATAGAAGATACCACTGAAACGATGATAAGCCTAACTATTGGAGAGAAAACTTCGACACTAACCAAAAATTATGCCAAAGTATATGAAGGATCAATGGTGAACTTTTGTATAAGTGTGTTCATTTTCTAGATGGAACAACTTTCAACCTTTTTTAACAAGTCGAGCTCTAAAATAGGAGAATTACCCATAGGCAACTTCAACATTTTATCTATTTTTTGGGATATCTAATAAACATCTCTCAAGCTTTCAGCTGAGACAATAAAATGAGTTTCTCCATTATAAAGCTTCCTGAATGTATGAATTAGGCTAGGGACAAGAATGTATGAATTAGGCTAGGGACAAGAATTTCAAACAAATTACTCTTACATAACCAAATTACTCTTACATAACCATGCATGCTCAGAATTTTCTGAACGTCGTTGGTTAATAAGCATTGCAATTTGAAAGGAAGACTCTGTACTCATTATCGTATCATACAAATCACCGAAAACATTAGTAATAACCTGGTTATCCTCTCCTAGTGATTCTTGTGAAATATTTTCTTTCTAGTCGACATTGTGCCTTTTCATTCACAGTATGAACTTTAAAATTGAACCATGCGAATTGGGTTTCAATTTCTTACCTCTTTCTGGTGTGAATGGCGGAAGTTTAGCTTTAACCAGTATCAGAGCTCCTCTCGTAGAGTCTCAGCAGTGAATAATGACCTAATTTGCCACCATTTACATAATTAGTAATGTTTCAATGGTCGACGCAGTTAATTGAATTCATGGCTCAAACCTGTGAACTTTCAATCAACGTATGTAATGCATTGTATCTATAATTAGCACAGCCGCTAACTCGCGGCTGGTGAAAGCCAAAAAGAATCGGCAATCTCCGCGTAGTAAAAATCTCCGGCGTAATGAAACAAAACTTAGTTAAAAAAAAACCTTAATTGAGACAGTAAAAACGCCAGGTGGAGGAAAATCCATGGCGCAGTAAATAGTTAAAAAATCATTTTAATTGACACAGTAAAAATGCCAGGTCGAGGAAAATCCATGGCGGAGTAAATAATGTATGTTGTGAAAACTATGGAGCAAATGATGTAGTAAATAATTTGATTTGTTTAACTAATTTTATTAATGAATTTCAGTAATAATCAACAGTCATATTTTCACATAAACAGTTGAATTTTATTTATCTAGTGTTAATATTTTAATTTCTGTTAATCACTTACATGGCAATCAATTAGCTATCAAAGTAATTTTTAAATATGATTAGGTAAATGTAAAAAAGTAAACACATAAACGGATGTCTTTATAATAGCTAGGAAGTTAATGATTGAAATCACAACCATTTATTTTGTGTGACTATTAAGAATAATTCAGCCATATTTAATCCTGTCCATAGAAAACTTATTAAGCACTAAACCGCTATTAAATCTGCCCATTGTCAATAGGTGTACACCTTTTGGAATAATCATAAATGATAAGTGAAATCCACATGTCAGCTCCTAATTAATTCAAAAAGTACATAATCTTTTAAATTATGGACATGTTTAGCCCCCAAAAGGAAAATGAACCGTCAGATTAGACTCATATATAATCGTTAGATTATTCGAACGCACGAGTATTTGTTAACCAGTGATTAAGTTCAAGCCCAAATATAATTAATATCGTTGATCTCGACGGTGTTAGAATCGTCAGATCTTTCGGATATGAAATATCTGGTTAAAGCCTGGGTAACTTCACTCTGAAAACAATTAAGAGTCGTTGATCGCTCTCATTTTGAATCGTTAGATTAAAAGTTTAAAAGTTATAATTAAGGAAATGACAACTTTGTACATGAGAGTTAATCCCGATCATCTATTTCATACTTTAAAGGATGGTTATATCTAAGTTCGATCAACTTAGAAGTTTAAGTATTCGTGTTTTAAAATATTTTTGAAATATATATTTTTAATTGAATAACACGAATTAATAAAATGAACTAAACTAAGTGATTAGAGAAAAGTTTTACTTCCTTTCATAAAGGAATTAAGGGTCAAATTTAGTTAGAACAATTTGTATGTCAAATATCACTTCCCAACATCTTTACATTTTCAGCATGGGATAGCCCAAAAAATAATACAATAACAATTCGACCCCTAACCTTATGTTTATTTTTGACAAGGAATAGAGTCATTATCAACTATCAAAACAAGTTTGATGAGTGATACTATTTGGATAATCTCTTTGTATGAGTTCTTGTTTAATAGTTGGCGTTCAAAAATGGGAAAATCTTTTGACATATTCCTTTTTGAAATGGATGAAAAATAAATAAACATGGTTTAAACAAATGATTCATCCCACTACAATCTTAATCATGAGTAATATACATGACTTTACCATGCATATTTGTTTTCAAACTAACATCTAAATCCATGATTTTGTGATGTATGATGCTTTGTTTTTCATTGTTAAGAATAGTGGCACTAGATATGGATGAAGAATATGATTAGGATTTTGTATCTCTATGATCAAAATATCGATGTTGAGGTTGAAAGATGTAATATTTACTTGATTAGGATCTAGTTAAAATCATGAGTACACCTTTCGATTATTTATAATTTCTTGTAATGTACACATTCTCAATCTTGTTGTATTTTGAACTATTTTATTTTATTTGTGTGTAATTACGATTTGACATTTAATTTTATATGGATTTTTATTAAGTAATTAAATATTTATATTAGATTGTATAATTTGAGTGGATCTCATGGTTAATAATATGTGTTTCTTCCTTCCAAGTTTACATGTTCAAATCTAAAGGGATAGGGGAATTTTGCGTAAGTATTTGAGGGTACGTCTTCTTTAACATTATTTTGAGCACATTGAGTATTTCCATGTTTCAAGAAGATCTAATATGTTTGCTGACTCAATCGATAACTACATTTTAGATTGGAATTTGTCTCATTAAATCAAGTCATTAAGAATGCATGTACAAAACACATGGGTCCATAGTCACATCATTAGACATCCATAAGTAGTAGTTGAAATAAAAAATTTGTAAATATAATCACAAAGTGTGAATTATATCCTTCCAAAAATAAGGTGCATAAGAAAGAATTGAGGCTCTAGTGGCCTCCTAATGCATGTAAATGTCAATCTTCTAATATAAGTGTCTAGTACAAAAAGGGGTACCATGAGCCACTTAATCGTGCTTCTCATGGTAACATAACCTAGTCCGAATGAATTTCCAGAGAAGTCGAAGGAAAGGGCTAGACACACCCCTCACATTTCCTCTCATGTGGGAAGGCACCTCACGCTCCAGATTCTGATGGATGCTTCACAATTCTTCACTACTACCACCCCCCCTCATCTCCTGATGACTCCTCATCCATATTATGACGAAAGTCTCGATCCCACCCCACTGGATGCTCCAGTCCTACATATTCCCAACATAAACTTGTGTTAGTATGCACCCACAAAAAAATTACATTATCAAAATCTCAAAACAAAAAATGGAACTATGAAAAAATAAAAAATAAAAACAAAAAAAAACATACATTTACCTATGGGTCCCCATGCCTCGCCTAGGGGAATTGGCATCTTTGGATCCTAACGGAATTCCATTCCTACATATGGAAAGTCCTCAATGATCATGATCTGGCACCACCATCAACTCGCAAATCCAATACCATAGTGGTAGTGATGTTGACCACCCAATAGCCTGCCCATGTACTATGCCCAGAATACCATACATGGTTCTATAGGTCCTTCCTGTCCAAACACTATCCATGGAGATATTTGAGCAACTCACTCCAATAAAATGGTCACATGTAGGGATCCATAGCCAAAATTCTTTTGCCTACCCTATTTGCAATGGGTCAGTTGAATCTTCATGTTTATCAATGTAACATACCCAACCACCTAGAGGTCAGGATACACCACTTAAATAGGCGGCAACACACCCAACCACCCACAGGCTAGGCATGCTGCAGTCCCAAGACTCAATTCTTTGATCTCTAATTTGAAGGAAAAGGGTTTCTCAAAAATGTTAGGAGCATGCACACCACATGCATAAGACAATATCCATGCCACAACATAAAAGAGATAAACAATGTGTCATGCACAACAAATAACCAACAGACAAACATCCACATTAGAATACATATCTCAGAGGTAATTAAATACACAAAAAAATATATTAAACAGAAAACACAGAGAGCACTTATCGTTGCAAGTAAACGTTCACCAACTGGATGTAGACCAAGGGCGTTCCTCCCAACCATAGACCTTGTTGTTCATTTACTCTCAACAACAGGTCACCCCCGAGCCAAGTCTATGAATCCACAAGGACGAGTCCTAGGCAAGTATAAATACGCAGTATTTGGCTAATTAGCTATCAAGTTTCCCAACCTCACAACAATCCTAATTTCCATCTCTCTTTCCCCCTCAGCCTGCACAACCCCAAGAAATGAACACCTTTCTCTGTCATGCAGTCCCTGAGGCTATTCCATTTCTCTCAAGGGATCCAGTGCTACTAGTCAGGAAATATTCCTACTGGAAATTCCAAGGACTCTCAGTTTTGGACAGTTCCATCTGAACTTCCATCAAGTTCATGCACACATGCATCCATTCCCTCCTGGAATGATCAATAAATCATTACAACCATTCAACGATGGATCTCCTCTTCCTGCCATTTGTTTTAATGCTCACTCAAGAGCACGCGAACTCACAATAGTGAGTGAAGAGGAAGAATAACAAGTGAACTAGTGAGAAGAGGACGAACCAAGGGAAGAATGACCCCAAAAAAACCACCAAGGGATGTTTAAATATTTACATGAAGAAAAGAGCCACATGGCCTCCCTCCCAAGAAGCTCATGTAACCCCCTCTTCTCCATAAAATCAATTATGGGTAGATAAAATAATAATAAAAAGACTTAGCCCCTCAAGCCCCCTCTCTCCTGGAATCATAGCCCCTTATCTATTTTGACCTTGTCGATCTTGCAACCAACGATGTATTTTATTAATGTATAGGAAGTGTGACATTTCTTAGGCACTCTGACCCCTTTTCAACTTTACCAGCTCACCATCCTAAGTCATATTTACATAATACATTATAGTTTATAAGGCTTAGAACCGGTATGTTACATCCCCCTCCCCTTATTTTGGCATTGTCCTTAGTGCACAACATTATTCCAATGTTATTAACATTACAATTCCAAGCCCTCTGGCCTTAATTCGCATAGGCAATCCAACCCAATCTTATACACATAGGCACTCTAGCCTAAAACATGTGTGCATAGGCATTCCGACCCAAAACATGTATGATAATATTTAGAATTTATATTTCTGGCAGAAGTTCCAACCAACAATATCTACTTCCATCTCAACCCTTTACAACCCAAAGAAATGAACCCCTTTCTCTGCCATACAGTCCCTTAGGCTGCTCTGCTTCTCCACGGCTTCAATGCACTCGGCTAGAAAGTTTCGAAGTTGTGGGTTCTAGAACTCCAGTTGTAGCAAGTCCATTGGACTTTCTTCCTTCCATTACTTTGTCATTTAGTTGCTCCAACACCACCTTCTTTTCTCTCATATTCTGGTACTTTTATAGATATTCAACATTCATCGTTTTCCTACAATATTTGAAATTAGTGAGCATGTCAGTTCAAAATTTGTGCATAAAATTCTCATTCTTTCTCATATTGTAAGAGTAACTTTTCATAATACAATACAATACTTATCTATGTGGTTCATGGATCTGCAACCATATGGCTATCTCATTAACTTGTCTCACTATTTTTCCTGACATACCCATTGTGTGCATGACCCGAATCAAGAGCTATCAAAGTCTCCTCTTCCTTGGGGTCACTTACCTGCCAGGCCCAGGCTTAGGAATCCCCTTCTCTGTTATGCAATCCCTTAGGCAATCCATCTTGACTGACCAAGGTTCTCTTGCACAAGAAGATTTCTAGGGACATAAGGTTCTAATGTCACAACAATAGATTTTTCCATGATTTCCATCTTTCATATCCAACATATCATCTATATTATACACATGCTGTCATCATGATATATCATTATAACCATTTCAAACATTAATGTCAAATCTTTTTAATACAATAAAATAAAATTTTCCAAGCATGATCTTCCTACTAATAATGGTTGGCTCTATAGTTGTAGATATCAATCTTCCTTATGGGATTACATCCTTTACACATCCAAGACCATTCTACCTGCAATTTCTTCAATTTACACTCGGCCAAAACAATTCGTCAGTAATTATCAAATCATAATTCCCAAAACTATTTTATATAGGAAAAATAAAACTTCTAGACATGAGCTTCTGCTCATAATAATTTGACTCTTGCATCAATAGGAATTGATCTTATTTATGCACTTACAACACTTCCACATCCAATACCCCTTTCCTCCTACAATTTCAATATTCCTCAGCCAAACAAATTGCCACTATCTCATGTACATGACATTTATTCTGATGGCAATGATTCAAAAAAAAATCACAAAGTGCTCTCATAATTGTTTACAACTAGAATTAAATTACTTATATTAATCCAACTATCAATTGGATTGAACTCATCATTACATACACATGTATTATCAGTCACACAGACTTTTCATAATGCCACGATTAATAAGATAACAATCAATGTGCCAATACCCATGGTCACATCTACACAATGCATCCATGCATTGACTACATAATACCACATAACTATGTCATGTATTCCACCATGATGACTTGGAAGGTATGGCCAATGATTCAACAAATCATCCACACACTTCCTACAACTTTCCTCACTATTTGGTGACCTTCCTTTTCCATCCAAACACAACACCAAGACTATAATCCTTAAGTTCTCTTCAGTGTTGGAAAAGAGGTTGCAATCCAAACATCAGATATACAGTAGATACCATCGAGCACTCACATAGCGCTATAGCCCTTCCATATCCAACCATATTATGGTCTCACACATGATTATCTCTATGGGTATTCCTTTTTATATAAGGATTATGTCTCCTGAATTAACCTGGTTATGATCGCATAACCAATCATAAAATAATATTCAACTGACATTTTATCTAAGTACATTCTAGCATCAACAACACTTACACACTCTAGGCCTTTAGCCATTACATATCAATTTAAATATTGAAAATTAACTGAGGGAATCCTTAGCTCGATCCCCTTCAACATGTATGCATCAACATAAACTAAATGCATACCTTCTTGGTTGTTACCAACCTACTTGTTGTTGTATGACCAACCAATATTTGTAGAAGCTCACAGACTCCCCCCTTCATCATTTTGATCACCATTCCTGCCATCCTCATGGGTCTTCACCTTGATGGAAATTATAAGCGACAACAACATCCACATCTTTAACCCTACTGTATCATTTTTCCTAAATACATAATCCATCATTTACTCATACTCAAACATTATTTCATAATAAAAGACTATTCTAAGTTCACGAGCATGTTATATGCATATCAAATCATGTACATATGAAAAACTACACATCCATATGCACCAAGCATTTACTATTAGCATGCCTACTAATTCATATGTAATTTAAGTTCATTGTATGATTCATGCACTCTAGTGAATTTATGTTTCAATTCACTTATTTATTTATCTATTTCTATTATAGTTGGTTGTCCTTGGATTCCTTTATGATCCTTAATGCCTTTTGTTCTCCCATTCTTCTCATCTACACTATGGTTCCCTAGGTCTAAACACTTTTCCAGCCACGTTCCACCTAGCCATTCTTTCCCACTTAGTACCATTCCCCAATGGAAATCCACTTTCATTCAGTGCCACTTTTGAAGTGAGAGATCATTCCAATTCCTTTGCATTGACATCTTTCTTCCACTGTGAACTTTGATTTAAGCTTTTAGACAAGAGATAAGTCACATCTAACAAATCCTTCCCTGGAACTCCTATGCTTGACACATAGAGACTATTCACACACCACCTCTTAAGCTCTTTGTTTCCTTCGACATCAATATTGCAATTGTCTACACATCTCTACCTTCAAGGCTATGGAGCCTTACTTTTCCTTTCTATGCCCATTAATGACATTATTCACCTGCTAGCTTCATGTCCCATGTGAGGATTCTTTATTTTGTAGTACCTCATCCAATGTTTGTAAGAAAATTCATGCCTCCATGACCCTAACATCTGATCGTATTCTTGAATTGATCTGGTTATACCTCTAATCCTGATAAACCTGTAAGCATCCATCTTGTTAGAACTATACATATCATACAAAAATTGCCAATTAAATTTACAAGTACCTTTTCATTCAAATGATAATATTATTTTTTAATTAATATCATTTTTCCTTTTTATCCTTTATTCATAATGATCATGAATTAAATATCATTTAATCATGACTATGTGGTGGTTCTTTTGTCTTCGTGAGTTGATCACAGACATGGATTGACTCATTATATCGTACTCATGGTTCTATTGTGTTCTCAGTTCACAAACAGATCATATTTAGATCCTTTATCAATTCTGTGTATTATTCTGTTGTTAACTCTTTGTCGAATTAAATCTTTATGAGGCGCTTCCTTCAAACCATTTAAATATGACCATATGCACAAAACCAAGAGCTTATTGATTTGAGTGTTGCCTCTTCCTTTCCCTTTGTTTCTTTATTCCATACGAATGCAAGTGGTGACCAAGCGCTAAGATAAGAAGTGCTTGGTCACTTATCAAAATCAATGGTCACGTCTTAATGTCACGATGAGCTAGACAGTTCTCATTTACTTCGGAAATTCGACTATTTGTGTCTCTTGAATTCTGTAGTAGTAATTCCTCCGAAGCGATTACCCACCGAATGAGTCATAAAGCGATGGTGACTTCTTTTTATCGGTTAACACCTCCACTTATGCTATCCTTCCACTTTACTTGATCATTGGTTGGGAAATCTCCCGAAGTAGATCAACGATTAACATTCACTTTAGTCTTCAGCGCTTTGCAGCTTTGAAACCTTCAACCATGACTAGATAAACTACCCTCGTCCTCTTTCATGCTCAACGATCGAGATCCACTTCAGAAATATGGCCTTCGAAGGTCTTAAATTTCCCCACATGCTTCCCCCATAATGCTTTTACGTGGAGTTCACGATCTGTTGATGCACCTCCTCCCACAGATCAACGATTGTGAATCGATTCAGCTTCGGGATTTTCAAACTCTATGCATTCACTTTCTCCCAGAATGCTTTCACCCAAATTCGATGATCGGTCGACGCATGTCCTCCCACAGATCAACGACTGTGAATCACTTCAGCTCTTCAGGATTTGGGAGTTTCAAACTATATGCCTTCACTTTCTCCCATAGCGCCAATCCTTTGAACCACTACAAGATCTACTTCCGCGTGTCTTCTAGGATCAACGATCAATATGTACTCTGGCCTTCAGGAGTTTTTGACCCAATGCAATATGTCAAATCTTTCCCCTTGGAGTGCCCAGTCTTGGAACTGCACGATATGTCGCCACGTGGAGAAATAATGGAAGCGGACATGTGGCCCAATTAGGTGGGTGTCACATGTCACATTTTAACCGACACCCAAATACTCCATATGCTCAAAAATTACTGACACATGGAACACATCCCATGTGTCCATGTCATCCTAGGTGATGTCTACAAGCCACGTCACTTCGTAATTTCAGGCTTTAGAAATCTCAACCCTCAATTTTTTCTGAAATTCTTTTATCTGAAGCTCATGATCTACTGATGTGTGTCTCTCGTATATCGACAACTATGATTTCTTCGAGTCTTCGTACTTCAAAAACCTCAACTTTCAACCTTCACTTTCCCTCAAAGTGTGCATATTTTTGTCGCGTGTCCACTTGGATCGGACGACGAAGATTCACTTTCGGTCTTCACTCGGAGTCCATGAATTTTTAGCACGTGTCCTCCTTAATCAGACACCTGAGATTCACTTTTGATCTCTAGGGTCCGGAAATCTCAATTCTAAACTTCTACTTGCTTTCTTTTTCCCGGAGTGTTTAATCTGAAGCACACGATCAATTGATGAGTGTCCTCCTATAGATCGATGATCCCCAACTACCTTGGTTATTCAGAGTTTCGATGTTGAAGCACTAGCATGTCACATCACTACATGCCTTTCAATTTTTTGGGGCACACATCGACGGTTTGGAGTAACCCACCTTTTTCCCCACAATTCTTCTGACGTTGACACATAACCCCTCAGTGAAATCATGGTTTGGATTGTGAGACTTCCTTGGGAAATTAACTCTCGTTTAACTTGGTTCCCCGCAATTCCTCCTAGCCGTCGATCTTTGTCCAAGCAATCTGATGGTTGTGACTTAAGCTTTTCTTCACTTTCATCGGAGGACCCTTGTTCAACTTCACTCCAATCCAATGATCCTGAATATCTCTTGATCCCATAGTGGCTATCGCTCCCGAATTAGAAGAGGACGGACATGATCCTTTGAACACTTACAAAGGATCTATGACATTCTAACTCCTGCATAGATTCTACAACACCATTCCTCCTGAGATTTTCAAATTCACGGTTAGAATTTGATCTTAACCATGAGACTCTGACCAACAGACCCAACCGATACCAGCTCGGTGTTTCAACCAGAAGATCTAATACCAATATGTAACATACTCTACCACCTATAGGATGGTCTACGCCACTTAAACAGGCTGCAACATGTTGGAAGATTGGTTGTTGTCATTGATGTCAACCCTAGTCATGGGTTTTGGACCGCAAGATTAATGAAGGTATTTGGACATAAAGGAAAATGCACATGCAGATAAAACATCCATGGATGGATAGTAAACATCATTCTATTTCCGGTGGTATGTGGCACGTCACATGGATCCTCATGGTTGAGGAGAAATGAATTTTTGAAGATGACAAACTGAATTGAAAAAGGAAGTACATGTAGGCCCTGAAAATAATTAAAGAAAATAATTACAAAATAGAAAGTGTCAGGTCTATTCCCTAGTGTTAAAGAAGTGACATAAATGGTATAAATAAATATCATTATACATTCATTTTATACAATTCGAATTTCAGAGTTATACATTCATTTTATACAATTCGAATTTCAGAGGGAAGAAGAAGTAAAAGAAGGCCGGATTTCAAGGGAGGATGAAGTCTTTTGGTGATGTGTTCTAAGGTATGTTATTTTCAGGTCATCTTACCATTTTTGCTATAACTTATTTTATAGAACGATTCAGATGGTGAAATAGATATGGTATTGAGAAGACATATCAAGGTACCTCTGGTAAAAAATTCATCTCTTGATTCGCTATAATTATGGAGATACACTCTGTGGAATATAGGGTTTGTGACCAGTCCTGAAACTAGTCAATAAACAGGTGTTTCGGGTAAAACAGTCATAACGTTTTCATACAGACTCCAAATGCAGTGGGACCACTTCCATTGGAAATAGTACGGACTTTAGTTTCTTTTGTGTGATTTTCAGAATCAGATGTTAAATATTGAGCACGGGGCATGCTGTACAAGTTGGGTCTTCTGAACAGACCAAAATTGAATAAAGTTTTATTATCTCTCATATATTCTTGGGTGGAAGGAAGGGACAAGGATATATAGTTCAAATATCTCTTGATATTGGAGGATTGTATCTTCCTATTGGAGGTTTATCCCTCCCTTTACATTTGGAATCTGTAGCTACCTTTGGAAGTCATTACTTCCCTTGAACAAAAACTATTGATTATTTCTCATATATATTGTGCATGGTGTATTGTGGTGTATTGGTGTAACTATTATACTATTGTTCATTGCTCATTGGATATAATTGAATGGTTTAAGTATAAGTTGGAAAATGTTTTTAAATTGTACTTGACACTGATTCACCCCCCTCTCAGTATCAACACAACACACCCAACCACCCACAGGCTAGGCACGCTGCAGTCCCAAGATTCAGTTCTTTGATCTCTAATTTGAAGGCAAAGGTTTTCTCAACAATATTAGGAGCATGTATACCACATGCATAAGACAATATCCATGCCATAGCATAAAATATATAAACAACATTCCATGCACAAAAAATAACCAGTAGACAGACAGGCACATTAGAATACATATCTCAAAGATAACTGAATACACAATGGAATACATTAAACAAAAAAAATAGAGAGAACTTATATTTGCAAGTAAACATTCACCGACTAGATGCATACCAAGGACGTTCCTCCCAACCATAGACATTGTTGTTCATTTACTGTCCACAATAGGTCACCCCTGAGCCAGGGATATGAATCCACAAGGACGAGTCTTACACTAAGTATAAATACACAATAGTTGGCTAAGTAGCTCTCAGTTTTCCCAACCTCACAACAATCCTAATTTCAATCTCTCTTTCCCGCTCAGCCTGTAGAACCCCAAGAAATGAACACCTTTCTCTGCCATGTAGTCCCTGAGGTTGTTCCATTTCTCTCCAGGGCTCTAGTGCTACTATTCAATAAATATCCCTACTGGAAATTCCAAGGACTCTCAGCTATGGACAGTTCCATCCGAACTACCATCAAGTTCATGCACATATGCATCCATTCCCTCTGGGAATGATTAGTAAATCATTACAGCCATTCAACAATGGCTCTCCTCTTAGTGTCATCTGTTTCCATGCTCAGCCCAAGAGCACATGAACTCGCAGTAGTGAGTGAAGAGTAAGAAGAACAAGTGAACCGGTGAGAAGAGGATGAACCAAGGGAAGAACGACCCCAAAACAACCCCCAAGGGATGTTTAAATAATTACATGAAGACAAGAGCCACATGGCCTCCCTCCCAAGAAGCTCATGTAACCCCCTCTTGTCCATAAAATCAATTATGGTTAAATAAAATAATAATAACAAGACTTATCCCCTCAATCCCCCTCTCTCGTGGAATCATAGCCCCCTATCTATTTTTTCCTTGTTGATCTTGCAACCAACAGTGTATTTTATTAATGTATAGGAAGTGTTACATTTCCTTGGCACTCTGGGCCCTTTCAACTTTACCGGCTCACCAACCTAAGTCATATTTTCATAATACAATATTGTTTACAAGGGTTAGAATCGGGATGTTACAATCAACAATCCCTCACACTAGTTAAATATCATTGGCTCTAAGAACATGAGACCAACCTACATGTTGGATTTCCAATTAAATAAGGATTCATAGAACTTGAATCTCGGGTAATGTAGAATAAAATTGTCTTCAATGGAAGATCCATAATATCCTGTATAGGGGTTTTGGTACTCTTTTTCTGAGCACCTGCATGACAATACTCGTAGATATAACTGGAAATAGAAATACCCTCTCCTCGTTCTGTGTACCCCACATGCCATGGTACACCTCATCGAGATATCTCAATGGAAAAATAGATGTCATATATGTATAACAACAAGACCATGCCCTGGATTATAAAACATTCTTGATCTAGCTCCCAATATTAGACCAATTGGTCTAATAACATCTCCATGGACCGTAACCCACAAGGCATACTCAATACACAATTGCTCCTCGGATATGAAACCACCTAAGCAGATGTTTCCCCATAAAATACCAAAAGCAACAAGAACAAACATGTGCAAGGTTGATTGGTTACTTACCTGGATCATGCTAGATGAATGGTTGAGGAATATCTCTACACCAAGCTCCAAAAACCTCCCCATGGATGAGGGCTTCTCCTCAAATCTCTTAACTCTCTCTCCTTGCAAGGTGAAGAATGAAACATCTCCAAGGTTAGTCCTCTTTTCATAAAATTGTTTGGAATATAATATTCATTTTTTCACTTAGAGATACTAAAAGTGGGTTTTTTACTTTTTTTATTATTATGCCCTTTTCACTAATTTCCCTTGGGAGTCTTGTTTCCAGGCGTTTTCATAGGAGTCCAGGGAATTTTTATGAATATGGACACTTACACTGAACTTGAGGTACGTGTTCCTGCACTATCATAGAGGGATAGGTTTTTCACTTCATTTCCCCCTCTGCACGATTAACCATCCATATTTCCAATTTATAGCTTAGGCTCGAACCCAACTGGTTGTGATGCTAGACACTCCTTATCCTTTGGTAGTGCTTATCCTTCATGGGACCCCTAGTTAGCACCCAAATTTCCATTTGGTTCCCATCCTGTGTTTTTTCTTGTAGGTCAGGGAGCCCTCTTTAGCCTCTCCATGACTTGAATATTGAGCCACATTTTCCTCTCTCCGTCAGTATTCTAGCCATTTCCTGTGGGGGTTCTTCAAAATTTTTATGTTGCTTAATGGTCACCTATGCATTTTATACTCATTTCATGACTCCCTGCACTACACTTTGGTTTTCCCATATCCCTCTTACCGTCATGCAGTAGCCTTGACCATTTGCCTCTTGCATTATTTGGCCATTGTTTTTCACTCACCTATGTTACACATTATTTTGGTCACTTTGGTGATGTCTCTATAGTGTTGTATTCAGGCTACCACAAGGACTTTTTGCCTGAGAAAAGTAACTGTTGTCTTCTTCCAGAAAACACATTTTTAAGATGAGTTTGCAGGCTGCCTATGTTATAGGGTGCAAAAATCCCTCATTCTCGCAGGCCACTCACACTTAGGGTGCGAACTGTTCACGGTCTACTCTATAGGTAGGGTGAGAACCTATTTTTAAGCTTGAAGAAGAGAAGAGGTCATGGAGGTTCTAGAAGGGGATCTTCTAGAAAATGAGTTGGCATTTGTATGGTTGGCATCCTATTGACTTCTCAGATTTGGTGGGATCATCCTCATCCATGTAACCATCCCTCCTTCTCCTATATATTGATATGTTTCTCATGGAAAAGGTTAAGCAAGATTGAATGAAGAATTGGTGAAAGGATTGTATGAAGACTCTATCTGGTCTATCAAGTTGTATTGGATCTTCTTCATGCAAATACAAAGAACGTGTGTGTGTTGGAACCAAGGGTCACTGCAAGGAAGCTTGTGACATCAAGTCGATCTAGTTGTATCTTCTACTTTCATTTAATATAATACAGTGACATGTCCCTTTCCCATAAAATTACTCTTATTTTATTGCATAAATCCTTGATCATGTGCATAGGTTGAGATTGAATATACTTTTCTATATTCACTTTGGTTGGTTTGTTTTGTCTTGGACCTAACGTCATAAGAGCACTGGAGAGAAGCGGGAACAACAGATACCTAAGGAAGCGATATAAAGGTATGTCACTCATTCCTTCTTATTAGTAGATTCAATGACTACAAATTAGGTAAAGAGTCATGTCCTGTCGTATTTTGTTCTAGATCGAGGTGGATCTAGGGAGATATGTTAGTGTCTGCAACTACCGATTTATCCGATAACAACCTACCCAAGGAGAGAACAACCGATAAGAGTGGATCTCACTTTCGAGTAGAATTTGCATTTCCCATTTGTTAGGTTAGTTACATGCATGTGTAACATAGGAGCATGTTGTTAAGCCACTCATTCTCTCCCATAGAGTACACTTTTATCTCTTACTTAGGCTTTTAAAATAACTCAAAAAGACACTCATGGGTCTCCTTTAAGCTCTTTTCAAACTCTATAAACATGAAAATATTTCTGAGCGAACTTGTTTTCTTTCACACTTGTTAATTGGTTTTGAAAGGATGTCTATCGAGTGTAATTTTAACCCCTTTTTGGACTAGATGGACTACTTTCCAAAAAAAATTACTCGAGTCAACCTAGATTAGAAGAGTTTTCCCTTTTATTGTTTTATACTTTTTACGGCTTGGGGACCTAAATTTACAAAAAAGAACACCAAGCTTACTTCCATAATTATTTCATTCTCTTTAAACCATCAAGGATACTGAGCATGCTTGTGTCATTCTTTCATGAAGGAGACGGAAAAGAAAAAAAACAAAGTGGGGTTTTTTCACCATTGGTCTATTCTCAACATGGCAACGTCAATCGAGTCACCCTTGAACATGGAACCCGTTTGAGTCATCATCATTCAATTGGGTTTTATATTTCCTAGGATTTGACCTAGTAATATGAGTTAGAGATACTCCTCCAACTGGTTACTCTTCCAATCATCATGGAGAGTGTTTCAATACCTATTGCGTTATTGCACTATATTCATTTATCTCTTTTGTCTTGCTACCAAGTCACCATTATGTTGTGATATATGTTCAAGGGAAGTTTAAGCTAGAGTCAACCATCTGTTGTTTATTTTACTTTGTGATTCGTCCATCCCTGTGTCATTCGTACTTTGTGATACTCTCTCTTCCCATCATATCTCAGTGTCTGTTTTGTGTTGATTATTACATCATACATCATGTCCCTCCTTTAATGGATATATTCCTATCGACTTCAACACATTATCTAGGATAGGGATCTAGAAACACGTTAGTACCTTGGATGTTGCAGTTATGAATGGAAGGCCTCATCATGATCAACAAAGGGTTTTACATAATTGAATCAAAATCAATTGATTCTACGAGTGTTCGACATCAAATCCTATATTCACACTCGTTAGATTGTACTATGTAAACTCAGGTCCATATTCATCATTGGTGGGTCCAATCACGTCTTTTAATGGTATACATCAGTGACTGGTAATCAAAAGGCTTCTACCATGCTCAACATCAACTCATCTATCGATATTCATGCTCAACATTAGCTCATCTAGGTTTGGTATGAAGAACATGTGTTTGGTTCCATATCATTCCTTTACAAAATCCCCTCCCAAGTTGGGATGAAATATATCACTTGTACATGAAGAATTCGAGGGAACTCTCCCTAATTCCTCTTGTCTTCCTGATATGTATATGTTTTGTCAGTGATCCACATTGTATTTGTTGTTCGATATGATTATTTTCCTAAAATAGATCCACATTTTATTTTTTGGTGGCTATGATTTAGTCCATGATGTAGATCCACATTGTATTATCTCTTGGCTATGGTATTATTGATGACATGGATCCACTATGTATTCTTTCCTGAACATGGTCTAGAATTTCATTTCATGGATCCACAATGTATTTTTTGATCTCCATGTTCATTATGAGTATGAGTATGTCTACCTAGGGGATGGGTCTATATATTCCCATCCTTGGTGTTTGATTGCAACAATTCTTTGGTTTTTGAGGCTCCTTTTATCTCTCCTTCTGCTTCCTCACATGGAATTTATTTTAATGTATTTCCTCCATCTCCTTATTTCCCGACATCGCACATTAGGGGGCATTTGTTATAGCCTCAATTTCCACCCTATAGGTCTAAAAGGAATAAATCATTGTAGATTTTAACCTTGTACAATATTTATTGCAAACAAATTTTCAGTAAAAGAAGAGAAAAGATACAATGGAAAATACAAACATTACACAGATATTTTTCCCCTGGAAACCCAAACCAGGAAAACCAACATATTATATATTCATTCATAATGATACATTGTTTACAATACAATATACATGTAGGATCCAACAGAATCCAAAACCCTAACCCAATGCCCTATATTAGTCAAAAAATTTGATTCCTTAACCAAAAATAGAAAACCATCGAAAAAAATCATGTCTCGAAAAGCTTCCCAACAATGGACATGAAAATCAAGGAAACATGAAAAAACGAGGTGAAAATGTGACATGTTTCTTGAGGAAAAATAATTCTTAGGGGAGATTTCGGCCCCCTGTGCACCTAGAACAACACAGACACTACTAATCGTGCAAAGAATATAACACATACCCAACATTCTCCCACTTGTTGTTCTCTTTGGATATAATGGGTTACATGATTACATAGTCAACAATCCAAGGCAAAAATGCCCATGGATCCTTTACACCAAGAGAAATTCTCATTGCTCACAGATTTTTGTAATGAATCTACAACATTCTTCAAAGTGTCCACCTTCATTAGCAATACTTTATTTTCTTCAACCATGTCTCTCACAAAGTGATATTGAATATCAATATGCTTTGTCTTTGAATTATAAGTTGGGTTCTTATCCATAATAATTGCACTCTGATTGTCACAATCTATCCTTACAGCTTGTTTTACCAACCCAATACCTAAACACAATCTTTGTAACTGTACTACTTCCTTGAATGAGTGGCTTCCATGTATTGAAATTTTGTAGTTGAAAGTGCCACTACAACCTATCTTTTTCTCATCCAACATATTGCTCCTCCAAACAGGTTAAACACATACCCACTTGTATATCTCTTATGATCCAGATCACCATCCTAGTCTGCATCTACAAAGACATGTATATCCAACACTATGTCCAATCTCAGTCTTTCTTGGTAACACAATCCATAGCTAGAAGTGCCACACAAATACCTGAAAACCATTTTTACTATTGTCCAATGCTCCTTCTCTCGTTTTGACATATACCTGCTCAAAAATCCCACTGCATGTGCAATATTCGGTCTAGTACATACCATTGCATACATAAAACTGTCAACTACACTTGCATATGGAACACTAGACATGTCCTCCTCCTCTTCCTGTGTCTTGGGACACTAATCCACAGATAACTTTACACCAATAGGAATAGGAACCTTGATCGGTTTACATTCCATAGACATGTCCTCCTCCTCTTCCTGTGTATTGGGACACTAATCCACAGATAACTTTACACCAATAGGAATAGGAACCTTGATCGGTTTACATTCCTTCATATTAAACCTCTGCAATATTGTCTCAACATATTTTCTCTGATTTAACCATAGTTTCCTCTTTTTCTAATCTCTTTTAATTTCAATGCCCAAAATGAAATTTGTAGCACTGATATCCTTCATGTCAAATTTAGAGGACAACTGAGTTTTCACACCTTGGATAATCTCCTTGTTGTTTCCTATCAGTAGCTTTTCATCCATATACAAGACCAAATAAGTCAAATGATCACCAATTAATTTAAAATACACACAATGATCCTCTTTGCTTCTTTTGAAACCAAGTCTCAGCATATAAGTATCAAAGTTTTGATACCACATCCTTGGTGATTGTTTTAAACCATATGGGGACTTTTTTAGCTTGCATACCATATCCTTGTTTCCCTTCACAAAAAATCCTTCTCACTTCTTCATATAGATTTATTCTCCTAGATCCCTATGTAGGAATGTTGTCTTCACATCCATCTGTTCTACTTCAAAATCAAATGCAACAACAACAGATAAAAAAATTCTTATAGAGGTTAACTTGGAAACAGGAGAAAAAATCTCAGCAAAATCAATTCCCTCAACCCGAGAATAACCCTTTGCTACTAACCTAGCTTTTTATTTCTCCACTTTTCCTTCTGCATTCATCTTCATTTTAAATACCCATTTGCTAACAATGAGATTTCTTCCAGATAACAAATCCACTAGATCCCAAGCCTCATTCTTATCCAAAGCTACCATTTCTTCATCCATGGCCCTTTTCCATAGATTTCCATCCTCTGAATCCACTGCCTCCCTGACAGTTCTAGAATCATAATCAGAAATAGACGAAGAAAAATTTGAACGAAAATTAGAGGGAGTATACATTTCTGGTATCTTTCTTTCTCGAACTTCTCTCCTCAATACTAGAGTATGGGGATCTTCTTCTTCTGAATATTGTTCTTCTGTAGAGTCTGACTCATCATCCTTTAAATCAAACTCTATTTTATCTTGTTCTTCCTTACTTCATAGGAATTCATGTTTACAACATCCTTCCACATCTAAGCTATACACTACCTTCTTAGTTTCTAGGTTCCAAAGATTATAACCTTTGAGACCATATTTATATCCAATAAAGATACACTTTTCAACCTTCTTATCTAGCTTACTCCAGTTTTCCTTTGGAACTTGAACATATGCATCACAGACAAATATCTAGAGATGTGTGAGAGAAGGTTTCTTACCAATCCATACCTCTTGTGGAGTCTTGTCATCCAAAGCTGATGACGATGATATGTTGACCATGTAACATGAAATACCCACTACCTCTGCCCAAAATTCTTTCCCTAACCCAACACCACTAAGCATGTATGTTTCTTTTTCCATCAACTTCTTGTTCATCCTTTCTGCAACTCCATTCTACTGAGGTGTATATGAAGTAGTCTTCTTCCTTCCTATACCACATTTTTGATAGAATTCTTCAAATTCATTCTCGCAGAAATCTCTGCCATTATCTGTCCTCAACACCTTAATTCTCTTCTCTGTTTGATTCTCAACCAGAGTCTTAAACTCTTCAAACCTATTAAATACTTCATATTTCTTCCTGAGGAAATATATCCAAGTATTCCTCGAGAAGTCATCTATAAATGAGACATAGTGCACAGATTTTCCCAATCATGGGACCGATATAGGTCCAAAAACATCAATGTGAACTAGATGTCAAATTCCTTCTACCCTCGTTGCACGAGAAGGGAATCTTACCTAATTTTGCTTCCCATATACACAATGTTCACATAAATCAAAATCCAGAGAAGATTTAGACATACCTTCAACCATACCTTTACTGTGTAGTAGTCGAAGACCCTTCTCTTCGATATGCCCCAGTCTTTGATGCGACAACATAACCTTTTCTCCAGAGACTGTAGGAGTTATTTCATCTTAAAATCCAATATCAGCAACAATGGAACTATTACACCGATCAATAATAATTCTTCCTTGCATCTTATACAGAGTTCCATACTGATCTCCTTTCAACAACACCATTTCTCCTCGAACCATCCTGTAGGTTTCCTTTTCAAATTTTGTTTTTACCCTTGCATCATCCATTTTGCTTACATAAATCCAATTTCTGGCCAAACATGGGATGTGCACAACACCAGGTAGTGTTATAATCCTTTCATCTATGAGCCTCAACTTGAATTTTCCTCGTCCTATGATTCTGGTTGTTGAATAATCTCCTACGAAAACATTACCTTCATCATACCTTTCATATTCAGAGAACCACTTCCTGTGGGGAGTCATACAAAAGGATACACCTGATTCAACCAACCCTACCTCATGATATGCATGTGTTCTTTAATAATCCAAGTACATATCCCCTCCTTATTCCTTGGAGGTCTTTTCTTCTGTAGAAGGAGAATCTTCAGATCCCTTCTTTTTGTCAACTTTGGATCTACATTGCTTCTTGTAGCGCCCTTTTCTTCCACATCTCTAACAATCCTTTACAAACTTTTTGGGAGATTTAGATCTACCCTTAGACTTAGATCTCCCACTTGAGAACTTGGATCTACTTCTTTCCTTGGAGCGTCCTCTTGAAAATAATCCGTATGTGCTCTCTCCTTCCATATTCTTTCGTCTCATCTCCTCTAACAACAAGGATGAGACCACTTCATCAAACTTCAAGGAAGTTTTATTACTACCTATGGCCACAACTAGACTATCCCACTATTCTGGTAAGGAACACAACAAACTGATACACTTATCTTCATCTTAAATTTTAATCTCAACAAATACTAATTGACTTACCACAATATGGAAGGCATTCAAATGATCTACCACCGAGTCTCCATCTCTCATCCTTAGTTTATACAAATTATTTCTCATGAATAGTTTATTCACTAGGGACTTAGACTAATACAACTTCCCCAACGTATGCTATAATTCCTTGGTTGTAGCTTCCTCTGACACATTCAGTAATACTGAATCTAAGAGACACAGTTGGATTGTACTTTTCACATATATCCGACCATAGATCTCCCACTGTAATAAGGCTTAGACATCCCTTTAAAGCCAACAAAGCTATGATACCAAATGTAGATTTTATTCTTGTACAATATTTAATGCAAACAAATTTTGAGTAAAAGAGCAGAAAACATACAATGGAAAATACAAACATTACATAAAGATTTTTTCCCTGGAAACCCAAACCAAGAAAACCAACATATTTTATATTCATCCATAGTGATACATTGTTTACAATAAAATATACATATAGGAGCCAACGAAATCCAAAATCCTAACCTAATGGCCTGGATTAGTCAAGAACCCTAATTCCTTAGCCGAAAATAGAAAGCCATCGGCAAAAACCATGTGTTGAAAAACTTTCCAATAATGGACATGAAAATCAAGGCAACACGAAAAATGAGGAAAAATTGTGACACATTTCCCAAGGAAAAAAACATTTCATGAAAAGAATATAACACATACCCAATAATCATAGGATAGAAACCCAAATACTTATTTTTCCTAAGGATTTAACCCTTTTTATCCCCTATTTTCACCCTCGTGGGTCACCTAGTGGAAACGAAATGAGGCACTCGCTAGACACTAGTATCTCGTCCCATGAGGCACTATCAAACTTCTATAATTAAGGAATTATGAGATGATAGGAGAAGGATGATTTGGATATTGACGTAAAATGCCTAGGAACTCACATCATTCAAGTCTCTAGTGGCCTCTAGACGATATAGAATCCTCCCCCAAGAATCCTCCAAGAGCTATATAACAAAGGAAAGCCTTGGGAAAGAGGAGGAAGAATTCAGAGTAAATTTATGTTGTCCAACTCAGAGGTACCTACTAAATACATAAGTAAGTGAGCCTATATTAACCAAGAAGCTTAAAGAAGAGGAAAGGAAAAAGGATCCAAGAAGAAATGCATCTACATTCAAGGTATGTGATATTGAGGTAATCTCTTGGTTATAATTATTNCCCCCCCCCCCCCCCCCCCTCAATGCTTGTTTTGATATATGAATAGTCACAGATGATTATGTGATTGATTAATCAACTTATATCTAATGCATTAATGACTATTTTTAACACCAGATAAAGGAACTAGGGTTGGTAGTGTTTGTTACTTGTGTGCAAGAAGTAGGTGATTGGAGAAAGAGTTGGAGCTGTAGATATACACCATCCAGGACATACAAAAACAACCATCAAACAAAGGTATTTCTATATATCTCTCTTGTGTGTAAAATAATTGTTTTCCTTCTAGATATAGGGAGAGACATAAGAAATATATTCCACTGATGTCTAGTTTTTATAGGCCATTCCTAGGGAGATCTTACTTATATATTCAATGATATCCCCATGAGAAAAAATCCTATAACAATGTATCAACTACCTCCATGATCTAGGTGGATATCGGGGGCCACCCACTTTTCCAAATGGCTCAAAACAATTTTCTGGCCATTTTGGCAATTTACTATTTTTAGCAGGTTTTCACTTCCGGGGCCATTTTGAGGGCCTAAATGAAGTTTTTTCGAGATCGAGGTTCTCAATGATATCTGAAGGCATGATTGAGCTTCCAAAATGAATCTCCTCAACGATAAATTTCCAACGAGCTATCACACGCCTAAAATGGAGATCGTATGCAAAAGTTACGACCCCGGGAAGTTGATGCACCAACTTACCCAAATGAGGCCCACATGACTTTTGGCACTTCATATCCTAGGTTTAGGTTTTTCGATGTCTAGGACTTTTGGCATTCCCGATTATTGTAAAAAGGCCTCCAGATCCTCATTGTAACCATCTTCTTGCGAATGCGAGTAGCCGTCAGATCTCTTCTCAGAGATAAGCTGCCACCATTCTAGCGAGTCTTTCACTCTGTACTTTTACAGTCTTTGTACATTTATTTCGTTAATAGAAATCGTGTATTACTGTATCTCTGTGTTCATGGTTGCATATCTGATATATTTTTGTTATATTACTGGATATACGCCATATCTTTGTGCATTTCTTTATTATATCTCCGCTCTCATTTCGTGCCGAAAATAATCCAGATCAGTGGTATCAGAGCAGGCTACTCTTGATCGTTTTTTCAGTGCATGTCCCCGACGAGATCCGAGTATAGCAAGTTGGGTCTCGAGCTTGTCTCTCTTGAAGACAATCGCTCTCGCACACCCAGGAAACCCTCAATGGCGGAAGAAAAGAAAATCGACGGAGCAGACGATCCTATCAGTCTGTTGCTTGAGCAAGCTTTCACGCGACAGAGGGATGAAATGATGGAGAATTTTTCCCACATCCTTCAACGCCTGTCGATAGCATCAGGTGCATCTTCATCAAGAGAACACTTTGGAGGCACCTCGCCTTTCAAGGTACAGGTTAATTTTGATATTCCCGTATTTGAAGGTCAAATAGATGCAGATGCCCTAGATAAATGGTTAAATCTGCTATAAGGTT
>SNQJ01S0006622.1:150989-176610 GCA_010110895.2 Picea sitchensis
TCTCTGTACATTTATTTCATTAATAGAAATCGTGTATTACTGTATCTCTGTGTTTATGGTTGCATCTCTGATATATTTCTGTTATATTACTGGATATACGCGATATCTCTGTGCATTTCTTTATTATATCTCCGCTCTCATTTGGTGCCAAAAATAATCCGGATCACTCCATTGGGGCCCACAAACCTTTTGGAATTTCATCTCCCAGGGTAAGTGTTTTGGATGTTTAGGGTTTTATCATTTCTTATTTATGTTAAAAAGGCCTTTGGAGCCTCATTGTAATCATCTTCTTGCGAATGAGAATATATGATACATTTCTTCTCATAGATAAGCTACCACCATTCTAGCTATCTTGTGTGATTTTGCATTTTATAATCTTTTGTATTTCAAATAGTCATTAATAGAATCTGAGATTTACTGTATTACTATATTCGTTTCCATATCTCTGTGTATTTGTTTAGTATATCTCTATTATATTTCATCCTTCATATAATTTCCAAAATAATATTTACCAGTGGTATCAAAGCGGTCTGCTCCTTGTCGTTAGTAATGTATGTCCCCAACGAGGTCAAGGTATGTAAAGTTATGTATCGAGATTGTTTCTCTTGAGGACAACTTCTCTCACACCCCCAAGCAACCTTTCATAGAGGAACAAAATAGGGAGGACGAGAGATGATATCCTTTCAAACCGTGGGTCGAGGAAGCCCTCGTGAAACAAAGGAATTAGATGATGGATAATTTCACCCAGATCCTTCGACGAATGTCAACAACAATAGATGCACCTTCAACTAGTAGTCACTTTGAAGGTTTGACGCCCTTCAAGGTAAAATTTAGATTTGATATTCCTTTATTTGAATTCCATATAGGCATCGACACTTTGTAAAAATGGTTGAATATTCTAGAGGGTTATTTCTTTTTTCATAATTTTTCCAACAATGAAAAGACCACCTTCGTGCTCCTTAATTCCCTTCCCCATGTCAAATATTTGTGGGAGACTTGTTGTGAGAAACTTGTCAAGGATGAGTCTGTAATTTTTGGGCTAGTGCCCACTTGGGAGGATTTTGTTAATGCCCTCAAGGAACAATATTATCCTCTTGGAAGTTTTGATGGCTACTACATGATATTGACCAAATTTCACCAAGAGAGGGGCCAAACATTGTCGGAGTTCACAAATACTTTCCATACCATGCTCACCAAGATGGGTAGAAAAGACTATAAGCAACATCTAGTGATAAAATACCATGGGGATTTTCACAAGTACATCCAAAACAAAATGGAGTTTTTGGACATTTCATCATCCGTAGTAGCTTATCGATATGCTGCCAAAATATGGTAGAAATGTAAGAAACGGACAAGCAAGAGTTCGGGTCTCCAAATATGCAACAACCAAAGTTTGGTAACAGTGGTCCTAACTCCCAAGAAAAATGAGAGAGAAAGGATGTCCAACCGATTGATAACCAGACCAAGCCCATAAAAAATAATGGTAATGGGAAGTTGAAGAAGGACACTAGAAAATGGTGCAAGTTCCACAAAATATCTTGGCACAATACTGATGAATGTTTCTCCAAACAATTGTTGTTGGTTAAGATGAAATGCCTAGAGTCAAATGTTGATTCAATCTCTAATTCAAAACCAAAAAATGGAATATGTGTAATTGATGTAGAACCTAGTGTCACCATCTCTACCACAAAACTCCATCTAGAGGAACCAGAGGAACAGGAAGAAGAGGAGTTCCTTTTCCACTCACATATGTGGGTGAAAGGAACCCCACTCCATTTGATTGTTGACATTAGTATCCAAAAGAAACTTATATCAACCTAGTTTTTCAAGAGTTTTACCTTGACAATGGCATTGTGTCTTGAGCCATATACCATCATTTGGCTTAGTCAAGTATGGTGCATCCACATCAGCCAACAATGGTGCATGCACTATGCCATCAAACCCTTCAAAGATGAGGTATTGTTTGAAGTTTTTCACCCTTTGATTTTGTGATGTTTTTCTAGGAAAACCATATGTGTGGAAGAGTCATGTTGTTTATGAATCTAGGCCTCGTAGTGTCATTATTACTTTGGGAGATCAACTCTACAGGGTACTAGAGGCAGTCCCAAATACTGCGGTCTCTTTGATCTCTATGAAGAAGTGCATAAAGGTGGTCTCTTAGTACTTGATATTTTTACTCTATATAGTTTGATTAGAAGGGGAATGAAAGGTCACTACAACCATCAAAACCTTTGCAAGTGGTGTCTCTTCCCAACAACAAGTGGTTGGAATAGTAGAGGAGTTCAAAGAAATATTCTCCTTTCCTACTCGAGTGTTTGTGTACTGTCAGGTAAATCACTCAATTCATTTGAAACATGATGCTCCTATGCCTAAAGACCATGTATACAAGTGTTCTATTATGGATAATAAACAAATCAAACCCCATATCCAAGAGCTAATTTGAAGGGATGCATCAGAACAATATCCTCACCTTGCGGGAGCCCAATTGTTTTGGTATAAAAGAAGGATGAGACATGGTGATTTTGTATTGACTACAAAACCTTGAACAAGATCACAGTCAAGAACTAGTACCCGATTTCTTGGATTGATGATATTCTCGATCAACTCAAGAGAGAAAGTGTTTTCAATAAGATTGATATAAAGTTAGGCTACCACCAGGTCTTGATTGCATAAAATGATTTCGAGAAGATAGCCTTCAAGTATAAAGAATGCCTCTTTGATTTGTCGGTCGTGCCTTTTGCCTTTACTAATTCCCCAACCACATTCATGTAAATGATCATTGATATCTTACGTCCATTCACAAACTCCATTTTGGTTGTATATTTGGATGACATCCTCATCTTCAACAAAACTTGGGAGGAACATTTGGAGCATATTCAATAGGTATTTGGCACCCTACAATAGTGTTGGTTGTGGAGCCTAATTATCTTCTTGGTTCAGAGGGTTTTTAATATGACTTCAATTAGGGCTATTTTAAGTGTTGTGGAAGTAGAAGATTTACATCTTAAACAGTTAGATGTAAAAACAACTTTTCTCCATGGGATTTGGAGGAAGATATTTATATGCAGCAGCCACAGAGGTATGAGGTAAAAGGGAAGGAAATTTTTGTATGGAGGTTTAAGAAGAGATTTTATGACCTAAATAAATCTCCATGGTAGTGGTATTTGAAGTTTGACAAGTTTATGATAGAACATGGTTATAGTAGATGTCGTTCTGATCACTGTATTAATTTTAAAAGCCTAGAAAATTGAAGTTATATTATATTTCTATTATATGTAGATGACATGCTTGTTGCAGGTTCTAATATCAAGGATATAAATTAGCTAATTCATTTCCAATGAAGGATTTGGGTGCTACAAAGAAAATCCTTGGTATGAGAATAACAAGAGGTAGGAAAAATCACAAATTGACATTGTCTCGGGGTGACTACATAGAGAAGGTGTTGGAGAGGTTTAGAATGTAGAATGAAAAAATAGTTCGTACACCTTTGGCCAGGCATTTGAAATCAACTAAGGAAATGTGTCCCAAGACAAAAGAGGGGATACAATACATGTCCAGGGTCCCTTATTCATCGATAGTTTGAAGCTTGATGTATGTAATAGTTTTTACAACATTAGATATTGCACATGCAGTGGGCGTTGTGAGAAGGTATATGAACAATCTAGGAAAATAACATTGGGAGGCAGAAAAGTGTTTTTTCAGGTATTTAAGAGGTACTTATACTCATGCATTATGATTTTGAGGTTCATACATTGTTCTACATGGACATGTTGATTCAGATATGGCAGGTCATAAAGATAGTAGGAGGAGTGTGTTAGACAACTGAGAGGGGGGGGTGAATCAGTTGTTTCCGTGCTTAAACAATTATGGTTCTTTGAAACTCTTTGTAGAGACACTGAATGATGATCACAATAATGCAGGGAAATAAACAATGGCACTTTTAGCATCATTCACATATATGAGAAACACAGAGACAGATATTTCCCGAGGAAACCCATGCAAGGTAAAAACCTCTTTTTCTTTTTATGATAAGTAATGGTTACAATATTTACAGTATCATACATATGAGAACCAACTCATAATGAGGCTACAACCTCAGTTTTGCAAGTTGCAACTTGCTGAGAGAACCAACTCTCTATTTTCTCTAGCACCCACTAGAGGAAAGCACCAACTCCCTGGTTTCTCTAGCACCAATTAGAAGGAAGCACCAACTCCCTCGTTTCTCTAGCACCAACTAGAAGGAAGAACCAACTCCCTGTGTTCAAGAACCAACTTGAACCCTTGAGGACACAAGTCCTCCCTAGCTCCTCCCAACCACCCTGAAATATAAATATTTGCTACTGAAAATTATTACAGTGATATGATGTTCAACAATGGCTTACCAGACTAATCATTGTTCTGCTGCATTTCATTGCTCTGTCTGCCTCATTTCCTCTCTGCACACATCACTTACGTTGTCTGCTATTTTTCTTTTTATCCTCTGTGCGCCATGCCCATTCAATGCGCAGTTCCTCTTCTGTGCTCTTCAGCTGCTGCACTCTCCTCCTTCTTCACACATGAACCACCTACACCAACAACATTCACAGCTACCTCCAACAGCAACAAAAACCCTATCTCTTATCTGTACCGTGTCTTTATAGCTTCTGTGCACCTTGTGCATGCAATGTTCGCAATGCCTCTGCATGTTGACTCTGCGCTGTTATCCTCCACCTCTCGAGTGCTCTGTCTGATCATCATCGTGACTCTTCAACTTATCTGGTGGTTCACCCCACGTGTCCAGCATCACTGTATGTTATACTGAGATTCCTCAGCCTCTCTGGCAGTTTGAGACTCTTCGTCTTCTCTGTGACAGTCGAACTCACCTTCTCTGTTTCAGTTACATGCCTCAATGCTCATCAGCTGTCAATTGCCTCCATGTCTTGAGTGCTCTAGGTGATCATCATCATAACTCTTCATCTTCACTGGCCATTTTCCCATGCGTTCAGCATCACTGGATGTTATGCTGAGATTCCTCAGCCTCTCTGGTAGTTGAGACTCTTCGTCTTCTCTGTGACAGTCGAGCTCACCTTCTCTCTTTTAGTTACAGGCTTCCATGCTCATACATCTGTCAATCCCTTCTAAGAGTAGTCTTCCTTCACTGAACGAAGCTTGGAGACTCTTCATCTCCTCTGGAAATCATGCAGAGGTCTCTTCAAATTCTCTAGCAGACGTCATCAATGGTTTCTGGAAATTTCACTGCGTCGTGCCTCAGTAGCCCTCTGATCTTATTCAAGTTTTATCCGCACCGTTGGATGACCTTTATTATTCTTTCCTTTTTAAGTCGGGTTTCGGCATTTCGGCATTCCTGTGCCCAAGTGTCTCGACACTTCATGTCGTGATCTTTGAAACTCCGAAATGGATCTTATCTGGACTGACTCCTTCTCTTCCTGTGACCAAGGGTTGTGACCACAGCCTTATGCATAAGGCACTTTTGCGATTTTGCATATCGCAAATTCGTAATTCAAGTTGCATTTGCTTCTTTTGTCTCTCCATATTGAGATTTGCAAAACTCCGACACGGAGCTGAACCAACGGTCCATATTCATTCTCAATTCAATGGATGCGATTGAATCGCGATATCGCATATCGCGAAACCAAGATTCTTGTTGCACTTGTTTCTTTTCCTTTTGAATTCGCGATTCACGAAACTCCGATAAGGATTTGGATCAACGGTCTAGATATGATCTTGACTCAACGGCTTCGATTGAATCGCCATATCGCATATCACGATTTCGACAGTCTTGTTGTCAGGTGTTTTTGTCACTTCAAAGTCCCGATTCACGAAAATTCGATAAGGAGTTAAATCAACGGTCTAGATCTGATCTCTATTCAGCGACTGCGATTAAATCGCGATTTCGGGGTTTCTGTTGTATTGTTTATTTGACATCTCCAACACGCGATCCTCGAAACTCTGACGTTGACTAGAATTAACGGTCCAGATTAAAGCTTGATCTGACGGCTCAGATTTCATCGTGATTTTTCATATTGTGATTACGCCCTCTTCTCCTTCCACTTAAAAGACCGTGCAGGTTCTCCCCGATCCAATGGTGGTTGGACACTGTGCACGGATCTGACGCCTAATATCTGTCTTCCTCTTCCACGATTAGAGATTCTTCTTCTCAAACTTTCGCTCATTCGCTGCCTTCGATCATTCACTACCTTCGATAATTCACTGCTTTCGATCATTCACCTTTCTGAACTTATCTTATGTTTGCCTGTCGATTACAAACATGTTGTTCTCATGTCATCTTCAATGTTGCCATCAATGACAAGCATTCGCTGCCTGTTAAACATTTTCCAACAGAGTGTCACATGGTATGTTTTTGTTGTAGGTGGAACAACAGTAAGTTAGATTTCAAAACTAAAAAAGGTTTTTTCACTTTCAACATAAAAGCATAGTATGTTATTGCTACATAGGCTAGTAAATAAATCATTTGGTTACAGAGGTTTATGGAGGAATTGGGAAAGAAGAAGGAGAATAAAAAGTTGTATTGTGATAGTGAGAGTTCCATTCATCTTGCAAATAACCCATTATTCTATTCAAATACTAAGGATATACATATCAAGTGTTGTTTCATACGATACATCTTGGAAGATTGACATTTGAAGTTGGAAAAGATACATATTATCTAGAATCCTGCAAACATGTTAACAAAGGGAGTAACCAGAGAGAAATTAAGTTCCTTCTCATTTTCTGTTGGTCTTCAAGCATGAAGGTGAAGATGAGAAATTTTTCAGGTCCAAGGTGGAGTATAGTCCTATAGGTACAACAATAGTAGAGTTTTTGTGATCTCAAGTGGGAGATTGTTGGTTGTTGAGCTTGATTATCTTCTTGATTCAGAGGTTTGTTTCATTCATGCTTGGAACCCATTCTCTAATAGGAGGTGTGTGGTGTGGATTTCTCCCCCACAACTTACTCTCAGGGGGGGGAGACAATATTTGTATCCCCCCACTTGCGGGGAATTCACGGGAAGTGCCCCCAAAGAGAAATATTGGGAAAATATTCCTTGTAAAATATTGCAATTTCATTGTCAATCTGGACCATTCATTATAAGGTCAGAGATATGACAATATAAGTTATTTTTAGGGAATGTTTCCCTAGAAGGAAACCCTCCTTTATGATGGAATTGTATTCCGGTTGGGTATTATCATGAATATTGTATTCTGAGAGAGAATACTATGAGAAAAAGAGGAGGAAGTTGCAATAAGTGTGTTGTAGGTTGTATCCCTTCATCTTGCTAGATATTAAAAAGGAAATACTTGGCAATTTATCTTGTGGACGTACCCAAGATTGGGTGAAACACGTATATCTGTGTCTCTATTATATTTTGTATCTTCTGTGTTTTATGTCCGCATTTGTTTTATTTTATATCACCTCAATCATGTTTTTCTAACAATTGGTATAAGAGAGAAAGGCAACTCATAGGAAAATAGGTTTCTTGGTTCGAGTGGGAGAAATGGAAGAAGATGGAAATTTTAGGGTCGAGAAATTTAACGGACAAAACTATGAGTTATGGAAGATGCATATGGAATATTATTTATATCAAAAGGATAAATTCCTACCATTGGGTGGAATAGAAAAGAAGTCGAGGACCATGAAGTATTGTTGGCACATGGGAAGACCCAGGGTTCAATGCTTAACAACACACCAAAAAAACCCCGACTACCGTCCCTTTCGGCAACACCTGCGAAGCAAGTGAAATCTGACCCGAGGTATAAGCAAGGGGGGTTACATGACACAGGTGTGTGTAACCAGGCTGGGACACAATTCTGTGATAAGAGAACTTCACAGAATATTTTTTTAACACTTAGGAACTGAACATGCATTAGTTTATTAACCTCATTAACACCGCATAGCATAATCAAATACAAATAAGCATAGTAACATCAAGTGATTATGCACCCTGAGAAATTAGCATTGTGAGTTAAGTCTATCATTGATTTACCCTTTAACATAAGTAAATTACTTAAGCAAAAATATATATATATCATAATCAAAGCACTAATCAAATGCATAACATAAATGACATGTCACAAAGCAAACCATGAGACACCAGATATACGTGGTTCACCCCAGGGTGGGGCTATGTCCACAAATTTCTTCCACTCTTTATTATTTTCCAAAATATTACATCCAATCACTCTTGTTCACTAAGCCACGGAGTCTAACTTCGCACAAGACATGAGATCTGCACACTAAGCACTAGATCCTCCTTCTTTACCTTCCAAAAATAGGTCAAATGCACATAGCCAAAATATCTTATGATGGCACTTAGCACCTTCTCCACACTGAGCATCACAAGCACTAAGCACAGTTTACAAAATCACAATCGAGCAGATATCCTCGACCACATACATTCCTTCGCACACAAAACTTCTTCTTCTACAATACATTCCTCTTTATTTATACTTTACAAAATCTTACAATAAGGCCTAAACATGGGGAAAACCCATGAGCCGACATCACATAAACCTATTACAAAACCCATAGGACACATTAATGGGTCCACATAACCCTCAAAATAGGTGAGATCCACGATCTCCGCTCCGCTTGGGTGCTCCTACTTCGACTAGCGTGTCGAAGTCCAAAAGTGGGCCAAAACCTCCAAATTTGACCAAAGTTTCCCCAAAACTTGGTCGAGGGCCAACAATCCCCCAACACTCACCTGTTACTCGTCCCGATTCACTCAAGTTCGTACAATGCTTCTTCAAAATCTTTGAGCTTAACTCAATTTTCCTTGACTTGCTGCCTCGCCTGAGCCTCCTTCCCAGCGAGCTCCTGGACTGTCTTCTCTATACCAGGCCCTCTCAGGAACTGTTATACTAATACAAATACTTGGTCTAACTGTGAACCCTAACTATATATCTCCTCGAACACCTTCCAATCATCATCCTGCACAGGTTGTAACTTTTGTGTTAATTCCATCACCTTACCCTAGAGGGCAGTGATCTGTTGTTGTAATGTGCATTGCTCCTTGGATCTCTTCATCCTTTCCATTATTGTGAGCAACTTCATCTGTGCATGCAATGAAAATGCTTGTTGTTGTGCCTCCTGTTAGTCTCTAAATTTGTTTTTGATTAAGTGATTTGTCCTTAACCCTCAATCCTCCATGCTTATGTAAATTATCTGAAACTTGGTTTTTACCCTTTGGTTTGATTTGTCATTCTTTGCAACTTTTGCACTTTTTAATGATTTTCTTAAGTTTTTAAAGGTTTAGGACATGATTTGATGAAATTTTTCACATCACTTGTCTATTCATTTTTGAAATTTCAAATTTTCTTCCAAGTCATGAATGGTGCTACATGAATAACATTATTCCCACAACGCCAAGGATAATCACGTTTTTACATGCGCTAGCTAACTCTGATCATGTTATAATTGCACCAATCATGATAAGAGGATCTGCATGCCTGTCCATGATATCTTCTTGAGTTGGTACTTCAATTCTAGCCATCATATGTGAGGGATCAAGTTGTACCAACCTGACCTGCATCAAATCAAACACGTTTTGATATTATTAATAGAAGCTATCACCCTCTATTCTAATGTATAGGGTATTTTGTGTAGAGAGTGAATTGGAAAAATAAGAGATTTTTAGTTTCTAACAGTTCACAGGTTTTAAAATTCTCAGTATCAAACCCCGCAGATATGTTCATAGAACTATATCAACAACATGGCACCGAAGAAGAGTCGACATATTATTAGATTGGAACCAGAAGGCATGGAATTAATTGAAGCATACCCCAAAATGACATAGAGGTTTAAAGATGTAGGTTAGTTTGAGTTTCTCACAACTTTCCATGGACATGATGAACAAATATCAATCATTTTGGCACAAAACTTTGATGGATTTGAAGTTGTAATTGGGAAATTACTGATGATGGTGGCTGAGCATTCAATTGCAAGAGCCTGTAAATTGTCAATTGGAGGCAAAAATCCACTGGATATGTCAATAAATTCATATTATATTCTAAGAACATGTTTGATCCATCTATTAAAAAAGATGATCTTATAATCATTGAGGATAATTTTGAAGATTCTAAAACATGCATCAAGAAATAAATAGAGACACCTTATTTTCTCAAGAAGAAGAAAGAAGTTCAAAACTCAAGAAAGACACAAGGAAAAAGAAAACAGGTTTCTCAATATTCCAGGAGACCTATGACAAGAGAACCCACTAGATCATAAAAATATGAAGTTGTGTTTAAAATTACAGGTGGGTTTTTTGATGACAAAGATTATCATTCTACGGATCCAGATCAGATTCTAGAGCTGCCAGAGACCAGAGATTCAGACAGTACTAATGATGAAGTTCATAGCTCTAGATTATCTTCTAGATACCAGATGAAATTAAGAAAACCTCAGGATGCTATAGACCTGAAACAACCTACACCTGTAGAGGAATTACTAGAGTTTAAAGTTAAATTTAGAAGTGAAAAGGACAAGATTAAGAAGCTACATGAAATAGTTTGTTTTCTACCTGTTTTAGTCTTTATACTCAAGAGAGGTTTCAGAACAACTGGAGATGAATTCGTTGAAAAAAAAAGAGGTTTTTGCTAGGAAAATACCCCTTCACAAAAACCACTCTGGGTTTTTACAAAGCAATCACATTTTAAGATAATCAAATTTATCTTCGAGGCCTATTTTTCTGAGATTTCACAATAAATAATTTCATGTTTTAGTCATTAATTTTGGGAGAGGTTATAGAACAGCCAGTGATGAATTTTTGGAAACCAAAAGTGTTTTTTTTTGGTAATGTGCCCCTTCAAAAAAACCTCTCTCAGTGTTTACACAACTATCACATTTTAAGAGATTCAAATTTATCTTTGAGGCATATTTTTCTAATATTTCACAATAAATAATTTCTTGTTTTACTCAAAAATTTTGGGAGCGGTTGCAGAACATCTGGTGATGCATTTTTCTAAACCAAAAGAGTTTTTGTTGGGAATGGACCCCTTCACAAAAAAATATCTTGTTTGTTACACATCTATCACTAGTTGAAAGATACAAAGATATTATTGGACCCTATTTTTGAAGAATTTGCCAGATTTATTTTCCTAAAAAATGTCATGGAGAACAATTGACAAGCCACCTCATCAATTCAACTTGGATATTAGATTTGATCTTATCGTTGATTATTATAAAAAAGAAACCAAATATATATGAGGAGGTTTCAGATCCATTTCTTTTGGATCTTGATAATTTTTTACTGTTTCTATATAAACTCTGTAGACGGAGAAGTAAAGGTGGAAAGGTTGGGCTTTCAAGGACCTGTTTTGAATTCTTTGTAAGACAGTTTTATTCCACATTGATACTTAATGGAAAAGACACGTTGAGGGTCATAATTTCTCTCATTTCATTTTCTACTTCTTTTCTTGCTTGAGATCATTTTTCAGTTGCAATGCATTGATTTCTTGGTCTTAATTAATACAATGAAGATTTTACTGTTATTGTTTATTATCAAGATTTGATTTTTAGGTACATGTTCTTGTTTCTAAATTACATTTTGAATTAAGAAATCCATATGGGGTTGGAAAATAGAGTTACTCCATATCTCCTCTCTTTATTTTCCTTATTTGTCTGATCTATTTATGTGGCTACACTTTAACAAATCAGTGGGATATCTCTTGGCTTCATTTTGAACCTTTTGTTTACCTTGAAACCTTGAACCATATTTCAACCATCCTTAAAAAACCAATTCATAAAACCCTTAACATATTATTGCAATAACTTGATGATGCCATAGATTGCCCTCTCATAGTCAAGTGCAACTTTAGGGACTAAGATCTGTTGGCTTTGTTTCCAAGGATGGAGACACAAAGTATTTATCCCTGGGAGAACGAAAATGATCAATTGTAGCTCTTGATGGTGAGTAGGAGTAGGATACTTTTTTTTACTGTATCATTCACCTGGAGACTCCATGAAGGAAGAATCCATTGACAACTCCACTGATCCAAGATGTCAAAGGATATGGAAGATATTTTGGCACAGAGGTTTGCACCATTTAAGTTCTCTGTTATTGTTGGTTTCCCTAATGATGTTCCCACTATTGATATATGGGGAGGTTTCCATCCAGGGTTCAGAGAAAATGATGAGAACCATTCGGTACTACATTTGATTGAGTTTCATCAATGGATGGATAAGCTGAATATTCATCATGAATATGCATTGATGAAAATGTTTATGTACTCTTTGGAGGGTGATGCACATGTCTGGTACAGATCTCTTCCTTCTTTCAACATTTCTTCTTTAAGATAATTTCATGTTACATTCAATGAACAATGTAAAAGGTATTTTCTAGCTGAGTTTCTTCTATTATATTGTTGTGAGCAATGTAAATCAATATATTATTCTCAAGAAATTGATTCCTCTAGCAATACAGATGAAGAGGATGATTACATCGAGGAAGAGGAAGAAGATTCACGATCAGTCATATCTTCTTCTAAATCTATCCTACAACATGAATATTTTCATCATTCTTATCTTGAAATTCATAACAATGATACTTTAGATGCATTTGGTATTAATATGAATGTTTCTAATAGTAGTGACTATGATACAAATGTTGTTCCTAATCTGTTTGAAGATTAGTTGTTGACTGAAGAAATTCTTGTTAAAGACCATGCTGTAGATGAGAAAGAAAAACTAGCAGTTGTAAATGTATTTTATGTTGTTTCATATGCGTCTTATGGTCAAAATTCCTATGATGATCAAGCAACATATATACTCTCATTTCTTCAATATGATCTTGAAGTAGAGGTCCCTGGTTTTCAAAGTTCATAAAAATTTTCAAATCAGCCTTTATTTGATGAGTATGATGATGATATTGAAGTCATGGATCCAAATGTTGATAATATGACAAATTCTAACCAAAAAAATTATGAAGGAATTCAATCCATCATCCATGAAGAGTTGGAGCCGATGTATGATAGTTATGCATATGAAGGTAGCATGGAAGATGAGGATCAACCTCTTGATTATCATGATGAATGAATGTTGTTTTGAACAATGTTATCCAAGAAGCATATGAGCAGGTTCTAGATGCTTTTGATAAAACCAATGATCTTCAAATGAATTATGCTATCATAAATAAAGAAGAAATCATAGAGAAACAATATGACTTCTTGTATCGGCTAGAGATGTAGTACCATTGGCAGGATCCTGTGGCTCTCTACATGGATTTCATGTTTCCATGGTTCAAAATTTTGCAACGTTTGGAATTAAAGAACATTGCAATTGTAAGTTTGGGTTGCCCATTCATTTGCTTCTACAAAAATATCATTTTTTCTATATTTTCTTATTTACTTGCAAGGAAGAAGACCCTCTTGGAAGTGAAATCATTTCATGGTTGCATTGGAAATTTGCCTACACCCGATCAACATGATTTCAACACGAACGTAGAGTAGAATGGTTGAATAAGTTTGCATCCAAGAAATTTTTATTCAGTATGAAAGAATAAGGACTCCATATCCCAATGGAAAGACTATTTGCAGTTTTGTGGTTGTTATTTTTGAGCTCAAATAAAGACTCCATATACCTAATGGATTTTTTTTTATATAGTTTGTGTTTTAAATAAAGGATGACAGAGAAGGGAAATCAGAGAATGAGAAGCAAGGTAAAGGCATTGATCTGCAAATATTAAAATTCCCTCATGAGACATTACCCCTAGAAGGAGCCAATGTTAGTCTCTAGATTTGTTTTTTATTAAGTGAGTTGTCCCTAACCCTTAATCCTCCCTGTTTATGCAAATTGCCTGAAACTTGGTTTTTACCCCTTGGTTTGATTTGCCATTCTTTGCAACTTTTTCACTTTTTAATGATTTTCTTAAGTTTTTAAAGGTTTAGGACTTGATTTGATGAAATTTTTCACATCACTTGTCTGCTCATTTTTGAAATTTCAAATTCGTTGCCCAGTCATGAATGGTGCTATAGGAATAGCGTTATTCCTGTAGTGCCAAGGATAATCATGTTTTTACATGTGCCATCTCACCCTGATCACGTCATAATTGCAAAAATTGTTATAAGAGGATATGCATGTGTCTCCATGATCTCTTCTCGAGTTGATACTGCAATTCTAACCATCATATGAAAGGGTTCAAGTTGTACTAGCCTGACCTACATCAAATCAAACACATTTTGATATTATTAATAAAAACCATCACCTTCTATTCTAATGTATCGGGTATTATGTGCAGAGATTGAATTGGAAACAAAAGATATTTTTAGTTTTTAAAAGTTCACAGGTTTTAAAATTCTCAGTATCAAACCCCACAAATTTGTTCATAGGACTATATCAACAGCATGGCACTGAAGAAGAGTGGACAGATTATTATATTGGAACTAGAAGGCACAAAATTAATTGAAGCATACGCCCAAATGGTGCAGAGGTTTAAAGATGTAGGTTAGTTTGAGTTTCTCACAACTTTCCAGGGACACGATGAACAAATATCAATGATTTTTGCACATAAATTTGATGGATTTGAAGTTGTAATTGGGAAATTACTGATGATGGTGACTGATCATTCAATTGGAAGTGCCTATAAATTGCCAATTGGAGGAGAAACTCTGCTAGAGCTATCAATAAATTCAGATTAAATTCTAAGGCCATGTTTGATCCATCTATTAAAAAAGAGGATCTTATAATCATTGAAGATAATTCTGAAGATTCTAAATCAGGCATCAAGAATTATATAGAGACACCTTCTTTGCCCAAGAATAGGAAAGAAGATGAAAACTTGGGAAATTCACAAGGAAAAAGAAAACAGGTTGCTCAATATTCCAGAAGACAAATGACAAGAGAAACCACTATATCATCAAAATATGAAGCTATATTTAAAATTACAGGTGGGTTTTATGATGAAAAATATTATCATTCTGCAGATCCAGATCAGATTCCAGAGCTGCCAAAGACCAGAGATTCAGACAGTACTGATGATGAAGTTCATAGCTCATGATTATCTTCTAGATACTAGATCAAATTAATAAAACCTCAGGCTGCTATAGAACTGAACCAACCTACACCTGTAGATGAATTCCCAGAGTTTAAAGTTAAATTTAGAAGTGAAAAGGACAAGATTAAGAAGCTATAGGAAATACTCTTTTTTTTTTACGTGTTTTAGTCTTTATACTCAAGAGGGGTTTCAGAACAGCTGGAGATGAATTCATTGAAACCAAAAGAGGTTTTTGTTGGGAATATGCCCCTTCACAAAAACCTCTCTCAGATTTTACACAAGAATCACATTTTAAGAGATTCGAATTTATATTTGAGGCCTATTTGTCTAAGATTTCACAATAAATAATTTCTGAGAGAGGTTAATTTTGGGAGAGGTTACAAAATAGATGGTGATGAATTTTTGGAAACCAAAAGAGGTTTTTGTTGGTAACATGACCCTTCACAAAAAAATCTCTCATTTTTTACACATCTATCACATTTTAAGATATTTGAATTTATCTTTGAGGCCTATTTTTATGAGATTTCACAATAAATAATTTCATGTTATAGTTAGCAATTTTGGGAGAGCTTGAAGAACATTTGGTGATAAAGTTTTGGAAACCAAAAGAGGGTTTTGTTGGGAATGGGTCCCTTCACAAAAACCTCTCTCGGTGTTTACATAGCTATCACCGTCTGAGATATACAAAGAGATTGTTGGACCCTATTTTTCCGAAATTTGACATATTTATTTTCCTAAAAAATTTCATGGACAAAAAATGACAAGCCACCTCATCCATTTGACTTGGAGATAATATTTGATATTATACTTGGTTATTTGAAACAAGAAACTAAATATAGATGAGAATTATTGAGGAAAAGATATGAAATGATCTTACTCGAGCATTTTCAGACTTTACTTGGCTAAAGAAAAGTAGATGGTAATATCACCCTATGTTTATAGGCAACAAAAATAACATCCTAACTCACAATTATTAATTACGAGTGCTTAGTCTAGTCTTTTATAAAAAAAAAACTTGCTGGAAATTCACTTTTTATCTAATTTTATGAATATAACAATTGTTGAAATAAATGTAAGAACATAAGTAAAGACACCAAGATGATAATAAATATAGATGAGACATAAATAAATCCTTTATTTCATTCCAATTCACCAAAGAGTCATTTTCTTTAAAAAACTTAGACATCCCTGATGGAAAATACAAAAGGACCTCTGACAGAAAACAAAAACCACAAATTGTTTCCCACTCGACTCTGCACAATAACCTTTATCAGTCATGAAAACTAATTCACAAATAGTCAAGTCTACATAGACTATCAAAGATAGATCAACACCTCTCGAAAACAAGTGTTTGAATGATTTGATTCAACCCTCAATATTGTTGTCTACAATAAGACTCTGTTATCATAAAATAGAATTAGGCTGTGATGAATATATGAATGAATGAAAATTGAACTATCTCAACATAAACTCAAAGATTAAACCTTAGCATGCTTCTTCTTCTATCCTCTCTTTGTTCCTCCCTCTCCTTTTTCTTCTAATAATTACAATTGGTTGGAGTAGTTGAACCAACTCATTAGTTAAGTTAATTAAAAGACTCAACTAACTTTAGTTAGGGGGATGAGTAAGAATTATAATAAGGGTCATAAATAAATAATAATTAGTAGGTGGGACCCCTTGTCACTGCCATTAGATTATGATAATCATAACATATTAGTTAGGCAAATCACACCTCGTTGTGACTCCCATTGGCTTATGATATTTTGAATTGTTTCCAAAAATGACATTACTTACATATCCAAAATAAAACATACTGCGCAATCATTCTTGAAGTCAACTGTCACCAATAATAAATAAAATAAAAACTCAAAAGACATATTCCCCTTTGCCGATGCTACCATTTTTTAGTCCTTCTCTTTGACAGAAGCGTAATAGGCCTCTGTTTTCAGCCTTTTATTTGAATATCTCATCCCTGCATGTTTGATTGATTAGCAATGATATTTTAATTAACCATACATGACAACTCTTTTAAAATATGAAATGGATTTTGGCTCAGCAATATATCAGCCTCATGCAATCCAATCCATACAAATTGATTTACCGTTTATCAATGAGCAGGGGGTGAAAAGGGTTCTAGTATATGCGAGGGGTTTGTATTGAGTGAAAACATGATTCCATGAGGGGGAAAACAATATGGTTACTGCTCAATAAAAACAACAATCAACTGTAATAAACCCAATAAAACATCACTGTAATCCATGCAAGACACTGCCACTTTCAACTATTTTAACACTGAAATTCTCTGGAATGTAATTAATCTCAGAACAAGGAGTGAAAAAATGAATATGAGAGGTGACGGGGTTTGTAATTAGCAAAAAATGAAATAATGGAAGGGAAGAAAGACGATTAATTTTCATGAAATTAATTAAGTGATCCATAAAACATTTTACGAAAAGAGATGCATCAACCATCAATCATCTTGACCAAATAACAATATTGTTCATAATCAAATATCCAGCATAGTACCATCACAAGACAGTATGCATTTCACACAATTTGTAAAGAGGATTGTATTCCCTTCTTTGCATCTTATAACAATTTCCAAACAGTAGCCTTTCCACTCTGTTAACCATCGAAAGAAACCAATGCCCATACATTACTTCAACTAACAAATATACTCAAATTCATGTTTCCCGAATTCACAATGAAGTCACATAATCACTTCAATCGGGCTTGAAATTTAAATTCTCTGATATTTGTTAAACATATATATATATATAGGCAGTAAACCTAATAATCTGGATTAAATTGCAAAATCAGATTTGATATTTAAACATATACCTAACAACCATCATTTAGACACAATCTATGCACAGGGTAGCTCATCCAGACAATGTAATTCAACCACTGTAAAAGAAAACAATTTAATGTAACTTAATAGTTGGACCATCCATCCAACATGACGAGGTCTCAACAACATGCCATTTTTAATAAATGGTCGATTGCAACAAATAAACAGGCTTAAAACTCTGTGAAACCCAAGCTATATGTGTTATACGTAGTGCACAATCCCCAATACATTAAGATGCAATATCTCTATTAAAAAAAATCAAACACATAGTCATATTACTAACTCAATCCATCATGTTGAGTCATTAATAACATGATATTAATTCGATTTAATCCATCTGTAACCAACTATGTTGTGCAAACTCATGCTTATACAATCAAAAAATCATAAGGATACAACAGGTATAGTTTCTACAGTTGTCCGACCCATAATCATTCGGCCCCAAAGAAAACCACAATTACTATGACCATTATTTCACTGTGCAAAAACCATACACACCACGTGGCAGGTGTGAGAAACATCAATCATTTGTAACCAATGCCAGCTAAACATCCAAACAATCCTTAGTGCAAAAATGCTAGTAACTGTGTATCAACCAACCAATAATCACTATCCTAAAATCAATTGACCAAACAAGATGTGAAAAGAACACATACCCATGCATCAATTCGAATTGGGACAATGACCCTCTTCCTTAAGAAATACTGAGTTATTAATCATAAGGAGAGTGACTGTGCAATTTGAGTTGTACTGCTAATAATGCAATATTTTTCATTATTATAACAGAGGCAGTAACTAAATTCCAACCAACATGACTGTCATATGACCAACTAGGAGAGTTTGCATTTAAAGTCATCGACCACACATTCAATACACACTAACCCAAACAAACTTGATAGTCCTGACAATCTTCTATATGAAACTCTAGACTAGAGGGTTAATGGTTTTCTCGGTATCCATCACAGGGGGAACATATCCAACTCCTCATAATGGTGAAAACTTTGAAGAAAAAGGTGTACACACAAGAGAGCCATGATTTGTTTGTGGACAGGAAACAATACCATGAAATGGGACATAATAGGAGGTGAGGCTTTAACTTGGTGTGGCAATGTTATTTAATGTATGAAGGGTATAACCCTTGTGTATTTTGATCAAACAACTACCACACAGAAGTGAACACAGAGCCGAGTAAGAATAGGAAAACCTACTTCGTGACCTATAGCGATGAAATCAACAAAATGCCCATATGTACAATGTGTGGTGACAAAAACTCTTTAGTCGTTAAACCCCATAAAAACCCACAGAATAGATATAGAATGTGAAAGCATGAAGATATACCACCAATACCAACAAGGATATTCTAACTAAACCAGCAAGGATAACATAGATCTCTTGTGACTGCTAACACCCCAGGATAGCTAGTAATGCTATGACTTCAACATCAATTCAAAGAGAATCATCAACGTTTCATTCACAATCACCATTTACAAAGTCACAATACTTAAGGAAATCACAACTAATACATCTGAGCCAATTTCCATTTCATAACCAGAGTAGACTCATGAAGGGCCAAAAAAAAGAATATACCTGTAATCGAATGTCTTAAAATGTGAGTTGGTTGAGTGATTCCTCCCTGCTGAGAAATCAGAGCATAACCACAACAATAATGTTTGGAAGACAACCTGACTAGGGTGGCATCCAATGGTAGGGGTAAAGTCGATGTGTAGTAAATGAACATCACCTCCACACTTCAAGTTCATTAAATTCTTAGTATGCGCCAAATGCTAATAAAAAAAACCATCCACTTGAATCATATATCCATACCAACAACCTTTAATTTCCAAGAGCTCCAACCATAACACATATTACCAACCCCAGTATACATAAATGCATGTCAACTATGCTCCATACAACCTTGATAACTCACATGGATAACCTATGTTAGCTAGGATTTTCCACCATCTTTTCAATGCATATAGTATAGTACGTTAGCATAGGATAGTTTCCTTTGTTAATTTCCCTTTATTTGTTATTACTAACATATGTTTGTTGCAGGTGGAACATGTAATAGATCCAAGAACATAAAACAATGATAACCATGAAGACTTTGATATAAAACTTGAGCTTGGAACAAAAGGTGGCCCATGTACAATATGCCTGATCCAATATCCAATAAAATGAGATATCATCAATAATGAAAGTCATGTTGAACAATAACATAACATCAAATGAGCACCGAGCCTGATTTTCAACCTACAAGGGGGTCCCACCTACTATTATTATTTATCTTTTATATTAATAGGCTTTTAGCAAAAATTTGCGGGCAAAAAATTCGTTGCAAGTTTAATCATCAACAAACTGGCGACTCCACAAGGAAATTGTTTTTCAACAGATTTAGAACTCATAACTCATGGTCTTGTAGTGTTAGAAAAATGGGATCACGGAGAAATAAAATAAAACAAATGAAGAAATAAAACACAGAAGATGCATGATACAATAGAGACACAGATATGCGTGGTTCACCCAGTGTGGACTACGTCCACCAGAGAAATTGCCAGGTCCTTCCTTTATTATTATCCAGCGAATGAAGGGATACAACCTACAACAAACCCACTATAATTTTCTCTTCGTTCTCTCATAATATCCTATCTTAGAATACAATATTTTCTATGATACACAACCGCAATACATTTCCCTCATAAGAGAGGGTTTCCTTCTACAGCAAAAAACCCTAACATAACTTCTACTGTTAGATATGCGACCTTATAATGAACGGTCCAGATTTACATTGAAATTACAATATACATTTACAAGGAAATATTTCCTTTGGGGGCTTCTCCTCCAAACCCCTTTCGGGGCCCCCCCGAACCCTGTAGAAGGGGTAAACCCCCTCTGCACTCCCCCGCGTGGAAGAGTGAACATACTTATGGGGTGTAAATACTTCATGGGGTATAAACATAGTTGAAAACAAAAATCCTCTGAGTTAGGAAGATAATCAGGCTCCACAATCAACATGCAGACCAAGAACAATAATTTTGGAAGATGTAATCAGAAGAATTATGCAACAAGGGGAAGTGAGCAGATTTAATGGGAAAATGAATAGGAATTTGGGAATATTTCATGAAAAATGTTAAGTATGAGGGGTTTTATCCCTGTATGCATAATCATTCAATCATAATCATCTCTCCACCCAAGGATAAAAAATAAACGCTTTGCTCTTTCAATTTCAAATGGATGAGGAATTGGGAATAATAAACGGGAGATGACCAATCCCTTTATAAGACAATAGTGAAAGTAGACAACAAATTCAAATGTATCCTCAGGGAAAACATCATGACAGACGTGTAAGATTGATTGTTATTGACTAACAATATCTCGCAGGAGTTTCACTATGACATAACTGATCCAACATCTTAATTCCAACTAAATTAAAAACAAAACAAAAATGACCAAAATCGAGACCCAGCAGAATAAAATTGCAGAAAATCGAAGTAGCAAAAATAAAGTGACAAAAAGGTAAAAAAACAATAGGAAATGTTTAAAACAAAACTTAAATCAACTATTGTAAGTAGGAAAAGAGAAAATAGAAAAAATTGAAAAAGAGCTACATTACTAAAATACAGAAAATCCAGACATTGTTAGAGCTTCTTGAGTTGGTTCCATGTAATGCTTTCAGTGAGAACCGTTAGTGTTGTATGAAAACAATCGCTCCTATAAGTCTTTTAGAATGTAAGAATTGGTACCTAAGACAAAAGTGATCTTGAAAGGACCCAACCATAATTTCTGAAATTTTTAATGTCCTCCCCTATCAGCATGCATTGAATCCCCTAGAAGAACTTTTTCATTGACCCTAGACTTGATAGTTTTGACACACTTATTGAAATATTTTGTAACAGTTTTTTGTCTCCTTTTAATATTATCCAAAGAAAATATCATTTTCTCTTCCAAAGCTAGTAATGCATTTACTCTTTGTGAAACATCTGAATAATTTAATTCTTCAGTTTGTAGCATCAACCTTAAGGAAGAAAGTTCCATATTTGTTGGCAGGAGGGATTCTTGACCATAAACTAGCTGAAAAGGGGTACAACCAGTGCTTACTTTGGCAGTAGTTTGATCTGCCCAGAGGGTGTAAGTGAGGAGAGTGTGCCACTGACGAGGCCTATCTTCGATGAGCCTTTTGGCGATCCTTACCATATTTGTTTTGGTGGAATTGACTTGCCCATTTTTTTGGGGATAATAAGCTAATGACGTGAAATGTTTAACCCCCACCTTGGCTAAAAATTGAGTCATCTTAGAAGAAATAAAAGAGGGACCATTGTCTGCAATAATTTCCAATTGAAGAACAAATTTGGAAAAAATATAATTTTCAAGGAAATAAATTACTTGATCATCTGTGGAATGTTTAAGTGGGTCATCTTCAGCCCATTTTGTAAAATATTTTGTGTCTGTCAAAATAAAAACTTGCCCATCTGAAGAAGGAGGGTTAATAGGACCAATAAAATCCAATCCTCACTTTGAAAAGGGAAAATCTGGCAGGACAGATTGTAATGGCATGGTTGAAAGGTGTTCTTTCCCTGAAATTTTTTGGCACTTGTCATAAGACCTCGAAAAAACATAAGAGTCGTGAAATATCGAAGGACAATAATATCCTTTTATAATAATCTTAAAAGAAATGGTTTTTGCAGAAAAATGACCCCCTACATGAATGACAGAGCTTGAAGAACCGTGAGCTTCTTGTAACAATTTATGTGCATCTTCGTTATCCACACAAAAAAGAAACACACCATCAACTGATCTTTGTAATAAGAAGTCTCCTATAATGAAATATCTTGCAGATTCAAGATGTACTCTTTTTCTTTGATGAGTGTATAATTTGTGTGGACATATTTCGTTCGGTAAATAATAAACCAAATTCCTGTACCAAGGATTTTCAGACACAGGGAGGATCTGATCATCAATGTAAAAGAGAGCTAAAAGGGAACTATCTTCTTCATCAATTTCTTCACCATTATTAGCATGATGAGCCAAGTGGAGGGGTAGGTCAAGTCCCTTAATAGTGATACAAGTATGATGTTTATATCATGCTCTTAGATCTTGGAAATCCAATGTGCAAGCTTCCCTGAAAGATAAGTCTGTGAGAGAAAAATTTGACAGTAGGTAAAGGGACTTTTACAAAGATATGCTTACTTAAGATGTAGTGGAAAAATGTTTCAACATCCTTAACAAGATCAAAAGTGTGTTTCTCAATAAAGGAGCATTTAAATTCATCATTAGACAAACTTTGACTCGTGTAAGCCACACGTTTTTTGTTTCCTTGGCCATCATTTTGCATAAGGACACCAGAAACTACCTCCTCATTGGCATTAGTATATATCATGAATTCCTTCTAAAAATATGGCTTCACCAAAACTGGTGTGGAGCTGATTGCTTTGGTAATGCCTTCAAAAGCAATTTTGACATCATTAGTCCAAGAAAAAGAATGGTCCTGCTTAAGCAGATTATGGATTGGCTTGACCATCACTAAAAAATATGGAACAAACCTACAGACAAAGTTAATAACCCCCACAAAGGCTTGAAATTCTTTCTTGGAAGTAGGAGAAGGAAGGTGAGGTATAGTATCAATCCTTTCAGGATCGATACTTATTCTTGAATCGGAGACAATGTGTCCAAGGAGCTTGCCCTCGGTAACACCAAAAATGGACTTGGAAGGGTTTAGGGAAATTCCAAATTTCCTACATCGCATGAGAACTTTTCTCAGATGACCAAAATAATCTGATCATATTTTAGAGTAAACTGTTAAGTCATCAAGATAGATCTGAATGATCTTACCGATCAAATCATCAAAACATAATTGCATAGCTCTCTGAAAAGTGGCACCTGCATTAGATAAACCAAAAGGCATACATTTGTAAGCAAAGGTACCCCAATAGGTAATAAAGGTGGTTTTATATTTATCTTCCCTTTTTACCTTGATTTGATTGTAACTAGAAAACCCGTCAAGTAAGGACATCATTTGTGACCCTGAAACTTGCTGCAAAATCATTTACATGTTGGGGAGAGGGAAGTGGTCCTTTATACTATCTCGATTTAATGCATGAAAATCAATGCACAATCTAATTTGAACAGTTGTTTTCCTAACATGGACTAGATTTGAGACCCATTTAGAATATTTGACTCGAAAGATGATTCCAGCCTTCAAAAGTTTTTCCAACTCCTTTGGATAGTTTCTTCTAACACAGGGTTGATAGGTCTTTTTTTTTTTCCTAATTGGTTTTAAACCTTCATGAATGGGAATGGCATGTTGTATAAGGCCAAGATCAAAACCATGAAGATCCTCATAAGACCAATCAAAAAAGTCTTGAAATTCACCAAAAAACGTAGCAAACTTCTCCTTCTCTTCATACGAACATTTGGAACCTATTTTTATGTTCTTTGGAGTCTCAGGTGTCCCAATGTTCAAGGATATGGTTTCAACTGCCTTCCTTTTTGACTTTTCATCTTTTTGTTTCTCCTTGTTGCCTACATCACTCAAAGAAAATGAACTCTCTAGAGGATTCAATCCTTTAGGAATCTTGTTATATTCTATGGATATAACATCTTTAGGCTTAAAAGATTTATTTTTTATAAAAGAACAATATATCTCATCACTAGGGAAGACTTGCCAAGATTCTATATTGTTGGGAATGTTGATACTGAGAGGGGGCTGAATCGATATCAAGTACAATTTAAAAACCTTTTTCAACTTATACTTAAACCATTCAATTATATCCAATGAGCAAGGAACAATAGTATAAGAGTTACACCAATACACCACAATACACCATGCACAATATATGAGAAATAATCAATAGTTTTTGTTCAAGGGAAGTAATGACTTCCAAAGGTAGCTACAAGTTCCAAATGTAAAGGGAGGAATAAACCTCCAAGAGAAGATACAATCCTCCAATATCAAGAGATATTTGAACTCTCCATCCTTTCCCCTTCCTTCCAACCAAGAATATATGAGAGATAATAAAACTTTACATTAAATCATCACCATCAACCAATCATCACATAGAACTTGATAATGCTTCCTGAGACTTCTTCAATTTATTCAATTCTTCAATTATTGGAGTACTTTGATCCTGTAGATAATATCACTCAATGTATTCTCTGAAACTCCTCCAATTTTCACTCCTTGAATCCTCCCCAAAAAGAGGTTATAGAAAGAATAGTAGACTTTATTCAATTTTGGTCTATTCGGGAGAGTGAACTTGCACAGAATGCCCCAAACGCAATAATTAACATCCAATTCTGAAACTTACACACAAGAAACTACAGTCCGTACTCTTTCCCATGAAAGTTTTCCCACTTCATTTGGATTCTCGATGAAGAAGTTATGACTATTTTACCCGGAACACCTGTTTATTGACTAGCTTCAGGACTGACCACAAACCCTATCTTCCACAGAGTGTATCTCCATACTTATAGCGAATCAAGAGCTGAAATTTTTACCAGAGGTACCTTGATATGTCTTCTCAATACCATAGAGATTTCACCATCTGAATCATTCTAGAAAAAAAGGTAAGATGACCTGAAAATAACATACCTTAGAATACATCACCAAAAGACTTCATCCTCCCTTGAAATCCAGCCTTCTTTACTTCTTATTTCCTCTGAAATTTGACTTGTATCAAATGAATGTATAATGATGTTTATTTACACCATTTATGTCACTTCCTTTTAACATTAGGGCCGACCTGACACTTTCTTATTTTGTAATTCTTTTCTTTAATTATCTT
>SNQJ01S0006622.1:179024-219204 GCA_010110895.2 Picea sitchensis
TATCCAATGAGAAATGAACAATAGTATAAGAGTTACACCAATACACCACAATACACCATGCACAATATATGAGAAATAATCAATAGTTTTTGTTCAAGGGAAGTCATGACTTCCAAAGGTAGCTACATCTTCCAAATGTAAAGGGAGGGATAAAACTCCAAGTGGAAGATACAATCCTCCAATATCAAGAGAGAGTTGAACTCTCCATCCTTTCCCCTTCCTTCCACCCAAGAATATATGAGAGATAATAAAAATTTACATTAAATCATCACCATCAACCAATCATCACATAGAACCTGATAATGCTTCCTGAGACTTCTTCAATTTATTCAATTCTTCAATTCTTGGAGTACTCTGATCTTGTAGATAATATTACTCAATGTATTCTCTGAAACTCTTCCAATTTTCACTCCTTGAATCCTCCCCAAAAAGAGGTTATAGAAAGAATGGTAGACTTTATTCAATTCTGGTCTATTCACGAGAGTGAACTTGCACAAAATCCTCCGCACTCAATAATTAACATACGATTCTGAAAATTGCACACACAAAACTAAAGTCCATACTCTTTCCAATTAAATTTTTCCCATATCATTTGGATTCTCGATGAAGAAGCTATGACTGTGTTACCTGTAACACCTGTTTATTGACTAGCTTCAAGACTGGTCACAAACCCTATCTTCCACAGCATGTACCTCCATAATTATAGTGAATCAAGAGCTGAACTTTTTACCAGAGGTACCTTGTTATGTCTTATCAATTCCATAGAGATTTCACCATATGAATCCTTCCAGAAAAAATGTTATAGAAAAAATCGTAAGATGACCTAAAAATAACATACCTTAGAACACATCACCAAAAGACTTCATCTTCCCTTGAAATCCAGCCTTCCTTACTTCTTGTTTCCTCTAAAATTTGACTTGTATCAAATGAATGTATAATGATATTTATTTATACCATTTGTGTCACTTCCTTTTAACATTAGGGTTGACTTGACACTTTCTTATTTTGTAATTCTTTTCTTTAATTATCTTCAGGGCCTACATGTACTTCCTTCGTCAATTCACTTTGTCATCTTCAAAAATTCATTTCTCCTCAACCATGAGGATCCATGTGATGTGCCACATACCACCAGAAACAACATGATGTATACTATCCATTCATGGGTGTTGTATATGCATTTGCATTGTCCTTCATGTCCAACTACCTTTATCAATCTTGCGGTCCAAAACCCATGACTAGGGTTGATTTCAATGACAACAACCAATCTTCCAATAGGGAATATGTGGATGTTATAGGGATTTAAAGGTATAATCAGGTTTGTGTGGTAGAAGTTGCCGATTTGTGGAGGCTGGAAAAACTGCTAACCGATCAAACATTGAGTTTAAATCCTTTTTAAAATGGGTGATGTTGAAACATAAAAGGTTCGAGATAAGGGCCCAAACAGTTTGGGTGTATCATTTCATCAACTTGTTGGTAGGAGAGTAAATTTGATGCACAAGATTCACAACAAGCTCGGAGTCCCCAAAAACTGAAAGATGACCACAACCAAGATTATAAGTGTTTTCAACGCCTAATAACAAGGCTTCAAATTCAGTGACATTGTTACTACAAGAGAACTCCAGTCGATAAGAGAAGTTATGGATTTTTCCTATGGAAAAAATCAAGAAAATTCCATCTCTGTTACCTTCATTTGAGCATGAACCATCAAAGTGCATGTGCCACATGCCATCATCTAAACCGATTTTTTCTATGGGAATTTTATCTTCCTTGGGAAAGATGGAATACACTCCTAAGTCCCCTTCGATATAGTTTACGTTCGACTGTGGGACACTCTCTATGTAGGGTGATATCCTTCCTTATCTGAGGACTATAATGGTTTTTTCATTCTGAGAAATAGATAGAAGTGTTTCGTCGAGTGAGAGGTATCCACTCATTAAGGCTTTCTAGTCTCTTCCTAATATGATTGAGTAATTTCTTACTAGCATATTGATTACCTGAATATTGAGGGTTGTCCTTATTTTAGGGTCAACGCACAAAAATAAGATCACATCTTTAATCTCACCTATGGTGTTTTGTTGTAGACTATCAGAAGAGAGCATGATTCTAGTGTTTTCTCCTGTACAAGAAAATCCTAGATCTTCCATAATAATATTCAACATCACACTTGGGTCTGAACCACCATCAATGAGGCAACAATGGGCAATTTTATCCATGATTTTTACAGAAATATAAAAAGGGGGTTTTTTTATAGTTTATATAAAGTTATCTGCACTAGTTTTATTTACAGAAGAATCCTCTTTGCTTACCTCTTTATAAATATTGGCTACAACAGAAGCTTTTCCTTCCATGAATTGTTTCAGATGCATCTGTTGTTTAGGTATGGAAACCATGTCTAGGAAGGTTGCATCTACTTTGATGTTGTCCAATTGATTTAACATATTGTATTTGGAATAGGGCAGAGGGGGAATTATTATTTGACTCTCAGGAGCCTTAGTAACTTCGATCATAGCATTGGTTGAAGACGCGCTCAGGCTAGAAGAACTATGCGGAGGGTCAAATTTACCCTTGGGAGCATAGGCTATGTTCCTAGTATTAATAACCATCACATCCTCTAGCTCTGCAAAGTCTAGGACAACGATAGTGGCTTCTGGTCTCTTACCAAATATCTTATATTTGGTACTCTTCTTTACCTCACATGTGTTTTTTTCATGGTGCTCCTCGCAAAAGTTACACCAACTCTGAGGCAGGATAGCCTTAGGCTAAAAATTGTTTTCAACAGGATTTCTAAAGTGGGGTGAAAAAGAGGATGAAGCTCCAGGGGTGAGAGGGGAGATAGTACACTTCCACTCAATGCTATCATACAATTGTTCATATCTTGTACTAGTTGTAAGAGAGAGGACATGTTTTTCTTTCTAACTGATTCTCCCTGGGGAAGACTAGTTCTTTCGAGTTGTTCTTCATACTCTGAACAAGTATGCAGAGCAGGACTAATATTATCAATGGACTTTTCCTCAAGTCTATGATGGTAGGGAGAAGGAAATGCATTATAGTAATGCATGAAAGAGGCTTGGTTCTGAGGGTGGATAAGCGCGGGGATTTGATTGTACAACTTGGTGAAACGTAAGTTGAAAGACTTGATGATCTCACCATATTTATAAGTGACGTTATTGTATTCCCTTAACTTCTCGGTAGGTATTTTGGATTGTCCATAAGTGGATCAGAACCAATAGATTAACTCCTCCCAAGTAAATATGATCTTAAGAGGAAGGACAAAGAATTCAGTCACATCCTTTCCTTCTAAGGAATTGATGAACAAACGCATGTAGGTGTCGTTGTCGTTGGCCCCTATGTTATGACAAGCATTAGAAAATGCCACTAGGTGTTCATTGGTACTGACAGTGTTAATCCCTGAAAAATTAGGCAAGTGCTCTTTAAATTTTGGAAGTGGATGAGTAGCAGGTGATAGGTTAAGAGGGGAGGACACATGCCATGGTGTGGTTGTGGCGTCTTCTTCACACTGAAAAAGTCCATAATTTTTTATGACTTTGGTTTGATTTGTGGTAGATTGGACATGGATATAGTGGCTATATAAGCTACCAAACACTGATGATGATGAATATTGAGAAGATGAAGCACTTCCAATGCCACCAGAGCATCCACTAGATGCCATCCTGTGGGTGATAGGTGAGGGAAAATAAGACTAGTTGGATGAATCAGATAAAGTACTCCTTAGAGTACTTTCCTGGATAGATAAAACTACGTTTCTTCTTCCTATTTCAACAATAGAATTGATTTCATGTGACAAGCCCTTTCTTCTTCTAGAAGCACGCGAGTCTAAGGACATGAAAGAAATGCCAAATTGTGAAGAAACAAAGGTTTATTGTTGATTTATAGGCCGCCTACGTCTAGCCTCCAATTGTTCTTGAGCACTAATATCTCCTTCAATTTCTTCCCAATAATGGTTAAGTTCGGCATAGGTATTGGCAATGTCTATAATGGTGTTAAACAGGTTCAAAGTAATGTTGGTCTGGTCTTGAAGACCAGGGTTGATATTGGGTTGCCTTGCAACAGGAACAATCACTAATATCAAAATAGTCAAAGAATCAATTTCAGAAAAGAAAGATGTATTGATGAAAAATCGAATATAAAAATTAACCAAAGAGATATCAAGGATCTCCCCAATATGGTTGTCAAATAAATGTTGAGGAAAATATATGAAATGATCTTACTCAAGCATTTTCATACTTTACTTGGCTAAAGAAAGTAGACAAGAATATCACCCTATGTTTATAGCCAACAAAAATAACATCCTAACTCACAAGTATTAATTACGAGTGATTAGGCTAGTCTTTTATTAACAAAAAGCTTGCTGGAAATTCACTTTTTATGTAATTTTATGAATATAACAGTTGTTGAAATAATTGTAAGAACAGAGGTAAAGACACCAAGATGATAATCAAGATAGATGATACATAAAGAAATCCTTTATTTCATTCCAATTCACCAAAGAGTCATTTTCTTTACAAAATCTCATACAAAAATCTTGGACCAAAGTCAAACTTACACATCATCGATGGAACATACAAAAGGAAATCTGACAGAAAACCAAAACTGGACTCTAAAAGTTGGATCAAATTTCCATAGATTGTTTCCCTCTCGACTCTACACAATAGCCTTTATCAATCATGTAAACTAATTCAAAAACAAACAAGTCTACACATACTATCAAAGATAGATCAACACCTATGGAAAACAAGTGTCTGAATGATTTGATTCAGCCCTAAATATTGATGTCTACAATAAGACCTTGTTATCATAAAAGAGAATTAGGCTGTGATGAATATATGAATGAATGAAAACTAAACTATCTCAACATAAACTCAAAGAGAAAACCTTAGCATGCTTTTGCTTCTATCCTCTCTTTGTTCCTCCCTCTCCTTTTGCTTTTAATAATTATAATTGGTTGGAGTAGTTGAACCAACTCATTAGTTAAGTTAATTAAAAGACTCAACTAACTTTATTTAGCGGGAAGAGTAATAATTATAATAAGGGTCATAAATAAATAATAATTAGTAGGTGGGACCCCTTGTGAGTCCCATTAGCTTATGATAATCATAACATATTAGTTAGGAAAATCACACCTCCTTGTGACTACCATTGGCTTATGATATTTTGAATTGTTTCTAAAAAGGACATTACTTACATATCCACAATAAAACATGTTGCACAATCATTCCTAAAGTCGGTTGTCACCAATAATAGATAAAATAAAAACTCAAAATCCATATTCCCCTTTGCTGATGCTACCATTTTTTAGTCCTTCTCTTCGACATAAGCTTAATGGGCCTCTGTTTTCAGCCTTTTATTTGAATAGATCATCCCTGCATGTGTGATTGATTAGGAAAGATATTTTTTTCAACCATACATGAAAACTCTTTTAAAATATGAAATAGATTTTGGCTCATCAATATATCAAACTCATGCAATCCAATCCATACAAATGTTTTTACCGTTTATCAATGAGAAGTGGGTGAAAAGGGTTATAGGATATGTGAGGGGTTTGTATTGAGCAAAAATACGATTCCATAAGGGGGAAAAGAACATGGTTAATGCTCAATGACAACAACAATCAACTATAATAAATCCAATAAAACATCACTATAATCCATGCAAGACACTGACACATTCAACGTTTTTAACACCGAAATTATCTGGACTGTAATTAATCTTAGAACAAGGAGTGAAAAAATGAATATGGGAGATGATGGGGTTTGTAATTAGCGAAAAATGAAATAATGGAAAGGAAGAAATACTATTATTGTTCATGAAATTAATTAAGTGATCCATAAAACATTCTACGAAAAGAGATGCATCAACCATCAATCATCTTGACCAAACAACAATATTGTTCATAATCAAATATCCAACACAGTGCCATCACAAGACAATATGCATTCCACACAATTTGTAAAGAGGATTTTATTCCCTTATTTGCATATTATAACAATTTCCAAACAATATCCTTTCCACTCTGTTAACCATCAAAAACAACCACTAGCCATACATTAGTTCAACCAACAAATATACTCAAATTGATGTTTCCAGAATTCACAATGAAGTAACATAATGCTTGCAATCAGGCTTGAAATTTAAATTCTCTAATATTCGTTAAACATATATATAGGAAGTAAACCCAATAAACTGGATTAAATTGCAAAATATGAATTGATATTTAAACATATACCCAACATCCATCGTTTAGACACAAGCTATGCACATGGTAACTCATCCAGGAAATGTAATTCAACCACTGTAAAGAACACCAATTCAATGTGACTTAATAGATGGACCATCCATCCAATAGAACGAGGTCTCGACAACATTCCCTTTTTAACAAATGATCGATTTCAACAAATAAACATGATTAAAACTCTGTGAAACCCAAGCTATCTGTTTTATACTCACTGTGTAGTCACCAAAACATTACGATGCAATATCTCTATTAAACAAAATCAAACACATACTCACAGTAATAACTCAATCAATCATGTTGAGTCATTAATAACACAGTATTAATTCAATTTAATCCATCTGTAACCAACTATGATGTGCAAACTTAGGCTTATACAATCAAAAAATCCTAAGGATACAATGGGTATAGTTTCGACAGTTGTACAACCCATAATCATTCAGCTCCAAAGAAAACCACAGTTACCATGACCATTATTTCATTGTGCAAAAACCATACACACCACGTGGCAGGCATGAGCAACATCAAGCATTTGTAACCAATGCCAGCTAAACATCCAAACAATGCTTAGTGAAAAAATGCCAGTGACTATGTATCAACCAACCGATCATCACTTTTGTAAAATCAATTGACGTAATAAGTTGTGAAAAGAATGCATACCCATGCATCAATTCGAATTGGGGCAAAGAACCTCTTCCTTAAGCAATATTGAGTTATTAATCATAAGGAGAGAGAATGTGAAATTTGAGTTGTACCAATAACAATGCAAGATTTGTCATTATTATCATAGAGGCAGTAACTAAATGCCAACCAACACGATTGTCATATCACCAACTGCGTGAGTCTGCATTTAAATTCATCGACCAGGCATTCAATCCACACTAACCCAAACAAAGTTGACAGGCCTGACAATCTTCTCTATGAAACTCCAAGGTGGAGGGTTAAGGGTTTTCTCGGTAGCCATTACAGGGGGAACAAAGCCAAATTCTTGTATGGTGAAAACTTCAAGGCCAAAGGTGTACACACAAGAGAGAGATGATTCATTTGTGGACATGAAATAATTCCATGACAGGGACGGGAGGTGAGGCTTTAACTTGGCATGGAAATTTTGTTTAACATATGCAGGATATAACCCTCGTGCCTTTCGATCAAACAACTACCACGTAGAGATGAAGACATGGCTAAGTAAGAAAAGGAAAACCTACTTCGTGACCTCTAGTGGTGAAATCAACCAAATTCTCATATCTACAATGTGTGGTGACATGAATGCTTCATTAATCAAACCCGATAAAAACCCACAAACTCGATACAACAATGTTAAAGCGTGAATATATCCCACCAATACCAACAAGGATCTTCTAAGTAAACTAGCAAGGATAACAAAGATCTCTTGTGACTTCTAACGCCCCAGGATAACTAGTAATTCTATGACTTCAACATCACTTCAAAGAGAATCATCAATGTTTCATTCACAATCACCATTTACACAGTTGCAATAATTAAGGAAAGAACATCTAATACACCTGAGCCGATATCCATTTCATAACAAGAGTAGACTCATGAAGGGAAAAAAAACAGAACATACATGTAATCGAATGTCTTAAAACATGAGTTGGCTGAGTGGTTCCTCCCTGCTGAGAAATTGAAGCATAACAACAATAGTAATGTTTGGAAGACATCCTGACTAGGGTGGCATACAACAGTAGGGGTAAAGGATATTAGCACCACCATTTTTATTTCCATTTTAAGAGTCAGTTTTAGGTCACATTCCAACCCATGCATCCAACCATGTGAAGTCAAGTATGTAGCACTGTGAGGTCAAATTCAACAAGTGGCGGGTTGGCCCTTGAAAACGGGAAGGGATGTCAGATTTGAAACTTGTATAATTGGTACGGGTATGTATTTTCTAAGAGAGTCGAGCTCCATTGGGAAACCCGTTTCTACATGCCCAAGTCGGGTCAAGTTGTTAATGGAAATCACATCAGCAAGTACAACAGTTATTATTAGTTCATGATCAAGGACAATAGAATGAAAAATTATGGAATTCATATCATGCATGCCCAACAAACCTTATCACCTGAATCCTACATGCGGGGATTTCCATGAAAAACCTACAACTCGACTTGGAACATCTCGTCGCCATGAATTCACTGTCCTTCAACATGATTTCCTCTATTTTCCTATTCATTATAAATCTTGGATGTTTGACACTCTCTCCGGTCATAGAACCAGGCTCGAACTCTGTTTACATTTTCCCTTGTGAGTCTTGTTTGTTCAAATTTTTCCCCCTGTACATTTACTAGATATACCACGCACATAATACACATTTTTCATCCCATCTCTACCTCTCAGAGTGCAAGAAAAAGGTGCGTAGAGTAGCAGAACCGCAAGGTTCAAGCCCCAAAACTACTGGGAGTCTTTCCCACCTGCAGCGAACATCCCCAAATATGCGAAAGGAAATATTCTCTTACCTGTAGAGAAGACCAGATCAAATCATGTAGAGTCTAAGGTGGAGGGATTCACACGGGAAGGAAAAATAGTAGGATCTCCCTCTCCTCAAAAAACAATTCCTCGGAGGAGGGGTAGGCTAAGAAAAAACTAGGAGGTTGTGGAAGATCGAGTTGTGGAAGAGCCATGTGTTAGATCAGAAAATGAAGAACTACTCAAACGCATCATCTGGCTAGAAACTGCTAGGGGATCAAGCCGCAAAGACAGGATAAGAACAAGGAAGGTAGATATCATGGGAGCAAATGAGCAAGAGCCATCTCAGCAACTGAAGAAAGCAAAGCTGACTATCGTTGAACTCTATTAGGAAAACATGGAATTAAGGAGGCATATAGCGACAAAGATCACAGTGGTGCCAACAATGCAAGGTTGCGAGGGGATCATGGCATGGTTGAAAAGGCATCTCATAAATGTGCAAGACACCATTGTAAATCTGCGACAAACATAGAGGCTAACGGAAGAAAGGCATACGAAATATTCCTGAGAATGCAAAATGATCAAGAAGGAAGCCCATGTAGCCCTCACCAGCGCACAGGAAAAAGGAGTTTATCTAGCACCGGTATCTGCACCCACAAAGGATAAGACAAATCTTGGCATTTTTGAATGATACGTTTCTCTAAAGTACACTACCATTTTGATAATGACCACGATGATCTAAAAGTTGTTTCATGCACGCAATTCTCCAACAAATGATCACATCACATAAATCGAAGCCATTATTACAGACAATATGCTCCTGACAAACACATGTTCGTCGGGACACCTTCTCAAAGGGACACATCGACACATCGTTTCACCATACCAAATCATGATCGAAGATCATATTCCCGTGGAAAACCTGCAAACGATCTTGAGTGAACACGTGTGATTATTGTCTATTTTTGGAAAGCACTATGCAAAGAGTCTCCAGTGCATGTTTCTTAGTTTTCCTAGTTTTAAGGGTTAGCAGTTAGGAAGCAGTAGCCCAAGAGGCGCCCTCGTTTATATATTTCATATTTTTTATGTAAGCTAGGTTGGTTGGCAAATGTGGCAGACAACAACTATTGTATGTAATCTGAGTTTTGACCGAAATTTAATGCAAAGGTCATGTGTATGTATGTATGTAGTTGTAACAATTGGATGTATTGCGCTTCTTTATTTGTGTATGTGATTTCCTGATATCTTTATCTCATATCTCTTTCTTTCTATTTCATAATGAATTATCGAACTTGTGGATTCAATGTACAATGCCCCTTGTTCACGCCACTTAGAAAAAACATTTTCTTCTAAATATAACTTTGAATTCGCCCACAGCAGCGCTCTAAGTTACTTCTTGTATTTTCTCCAACCACACATTATGGTTTTACACTAAAGGATGTTGTTGTCGTAGCCTTATCCTATCGAGTTCACTCACTAAGACATTTTTCATGTCTTTTCCTCAGACTGAGCCCATAGCCCAAGTCTTACTTTCTCGTGTGAATATAACCATAACAGATTATATCATAGGTGCTAAATCTAGCCACTGATTTCAAAGTCATATCCTGTGTGGAGATCACACCATTTTCGAGAGATCCCTCTTCAGATCTGAAAGGTTAGTTTTGGGTCTCAAAGTTGGTCGAAACGTTTACCTCTGTCATCTGTTTATCAACCAAACAAATTTACGAAGTGCTAACATTCTGGTGTCATTTTCGAGGATGAAGTTGAATAGTTTTTCCCTGGGATAATGACAAATGTTGTAGTTTTACTCCTGAGGGTAACAGAGGGAAAAACATCCAAACCAGTTGAAACCCTTACCCTGGCGACTCTAGTCCAAACAGGACAGTAGCTCCAAGTATCACAGTTCAGGAAACCTGGCTTCGAAGACAATTTACACTAGAGCGAATCTTGACCCAAACCCCTTGGAGCCTGTGTACGACCCTGAGAAGATTCTGTGCAAGACTAGAGAGAGAGAACCAAACCCATTCTACTACCTAGACAGGAGCCTGTCCTTGCCAAAAAATGACACACAGAGCATTGAAAAACTGGAGTTTGACACATTCTTCGAGAAAACACTCTTCAGGTCGAAGTTAGAAACAAGTTTGGACGAGACTGTTTTCAACCCAAAAAAATTCCAAGCCCTGGTATCAAGTAATATCCCTCAAAATCTGAATCCTCCTAGGGTTATGGTTGCCTGATTCGCTCCCCTCATCCGGCCTTCCCAATTGCATGAATTGCCTCAAAACTATAGCCAAAGGATCAGGCTCTATGATGTTGAGGGAAATGTTTCTGCTCAGAGGCACCTGGATTGGTTTAACGATTTCATCGGCCTGGAGGAGGTGGATTACATAGATGAGAAAATGAGGTTGTTTGTGCAAAGCATTTCGGGAGATGTAAGAAAATGGTTTAAATCCCTCCCGCCCACGAGCATTCGGGACTTTGCCGCATTTGAGACGTCGTTCCTTGATAAATGGAGGGACAAGAAAAACCTTTTGCAGTTGTTGACACAATACAATAACATAAAGAAAGCACCGGAAGAAATAATGTAGGAAATTTCATCTCATTTTTTGAAAGTGTACAGCTCAATCCTTATAGAAGTCAAGCTGCCCCATGGCACTGCACAGTTGCAGTATGCTGATTCCTTTGAAAATTATTTCTCTATGTTATTAAGAGAAAGAAGATCAGTGAATCTAGATGCTATAATGAGTCATGTTGTCGAAGTCGAAGTAAACATGATGGCATCGGGAAAAATAAAACAAAGGTTCAATCGAGGCACCAAGAGAGCCCAAGGAGATGTACAACCATCAACTTCATGGTCCTCAGATGATAAATTTGATATGATGATGAAGACCATGGAGAAATTGATGGAGAGGATGTCCATGGGAAACAAACGTGTTTCCCAAGAACAAAACGACCCACCTCCAAGGAATCAAAACCTCAGAAGGGGTCAAATGCCTCAAATCAGACAAAGAGAACAAAAAGAGAAAAGGGATCAATGTGACCAACAAATGAGACCTCCTTTCTAGAACAACTATGTGGATGAGGATTTCGACCAGACATTTGATGACTATTTGCATTGTTGTGATGACCAAAACTCGCGTGTGTTCTTGACAAAAAACGAGCATGATCGATATATGAGCAGAAATGAAGACTTCATGCTAGAGGCCGATGATGATATGATACTTGAGACAAATGATGCACCATCTGTAAATGTGTTGAACCTACACATAATAGATCTAGCTAGAAAATACTACACACATTTGCAGAGAGAAATTGAGAAAGAAGAAGCAAGAGAGAAAGAATGAAAGAATTCTCATTAACTGTATTCCACACTCAAAGAGTGAATAATTTACAATATATATAGGATAAATGAGTAACTAATGAGCCATAGTGGTGGTCTAGATTGATCTGGACACACACCAATAGTTACAAGAGTAAATTTCCACCTAGTCTAGTTTCTCAGGCAATTACAAGAGTGAATTGGCACCTAGTTGAGTTAACTAGTCAACTAGTCTTTAGTTAACTGACTGAACAAAGAGTAGTGAGTTGGTGATGATCCCAATGTTGCATGGTGACAAAACCAATGCAACATCTAAACTCAACTCAAGTATTCAAACTAAAGTGTCAAGTGAAAGAGAATATTCTACAAGTGGAATATTCTCCCCTAAAACGTAGGAGCCTGGATAATGACTAATTATGACTAACAAACAAGGAAAAACCTTAGGAAAAATAAATCCTAGGTGTGTGTGAAGTAACTCCAACACCCGCCCTGAACATCACTATGGTGAAAAAAAGAATGGGTCCCGGCTACAAGGCCATGTCAGGTACCCAAATACAAAAGATACATTGAACTAAACAAGGAAAGAGGGAAAAGCTCATGGGAACAAAACCCCCCCTCAAATTACAATGCATAAATAAAAAATAATAAGGAACAAAAGGTAGTTTCTAAGAAACCATGTCCTTCACTCCAAGAAGACCTCGCAACTATGCAAGTTTGTGCTCTTTGAATATTTTGTTGAAGATGTAGATGTTTGCACGGATCTGATGAAGTATATGCATCATTGATATTTCCACACATATCCACTTTATCTTCTTGTAATGAATAATATCCAAATAAATTTTGGATGAAATTTTGAAAACTGTGCGGCCATTTCCAGAAAAATGATGAAATTTTCTTGATTTTAAAACGACCATAACTTCACTTTCCGAAATCCGTTTCAGAAGATTTTATTTTTGAAATTGTATATTTTCAGAGAGGAATTCAAATATCCAATTTGTTTCTGCAAATTGTGCTGAAAAATATTATAATGGTGTCTGATGTGCGTGGCTCCCTTTTTGACTCCTGAGATGCATGCGTGGTGCATGCAAACGTGTCTTCATGTGAATCCTAAGATGCATGCCATATATCTTCCACATGAAATTCAGAAAATAAATCTTAAATGGAGTAGACATCATCTTCAAATGGAATACAAATTTCTACAAATACTTTTATAGAAGTCTCTTCATAATAAGAGGCTTGATCTTCTCATGCCTTCTCTTCTAGCTCTATCTATTCGACCTCCTACATGAAATATTCACAATATTCTTTATTCCCAAATAGAACCTCCAATCTGGTCCATAATTCATTTGGAGTTAATCCTTGTGATTCTTCATATACTTTATGGAAAAGTTTAGGAGAAACAAACATGCTGATACTTCCTATGGCCATATCTTGTCTATTGATAAAGTCATTTTTCTCATTGACAGAATCAGGCTCTACTTCCATTGCCATGGTTATAGGGTATAAGCCTCTACTTCTGAGAAGAAGCAGAATATTTGTCTTCCATTCCAAATAGTTATGAGGCATGAGAAGTATTTTCGGTGAATAATCCATCTTTTGTTGTCTTCAATATTTTGTACTTGAAAAAAATGATTTGGTGTATCTTTTTCTTAGCATTCCATCAGCTCTGATACCAGGTAAATGTGTTGAACCTACATAGAATATATCTAGCTAGAAATTACTACACACATTTGTAGAGAGAAATTGAGAAAGAAGAAGCAAGAGATAAAGAATGGAAGAATTCTCATTAACCGTATTTCACACTCAAATAGTGAATAATTTACAATATATATAGGATAAATGAGTAACTAATGAGACATAGTGGTGGTCTAGATTGATCTGGACACACACCAATAGTTACAAGAGTAAACTACCACCTAGTCTAGCCTCTCAGGTAGCTACGAGAGTGAACTGCCACCTAGCTGAGTTAACTAGTCAACTAGTCTTCACTTAACTGACAGAATAAAGAGTAGTGAGTTGGTGATGATCCCAATGTTGCATGGTGAAAAAACCAATGAAACATCTAAACTCAACTCAACTAGTCAAACTGAAGTGTCAACTGAAAGAGAATATTCTCTAGGTGGAATATTCTCCCCTAAAATATAGGAGACTGGATAATGACTAATTATGACTAATAAACAAGGAAAACCCTTAGGAAAAATAAATCCTAGGTGTGGGTGAAGTAATTCCAACACCATATTGGGAGATGAAAGATTTTAGGAAAGGTTGTCAGAACACCATCATGCATTTCCATAAGAAATACAACCTCCAGAGCAAAGACGTGCCTACCGAGTCCCAACAAACGAACACCATAAGGAAGCCTCCGGTGGACACCCCTTCCACAAGGCGACCAAGGTCGGGCAGCATGACCAAGGATGAAATAGAGAAAGCTAAGTCGAAGGAGGAGGTCCACAAGAAATCTCCAGAGATAGGACGAAAGGCAAGCAGAAAAGATGTAGGGAAAACTTGTCCCCCTTTCAATTTTGAACATGAGATGGCCAAAATAAAAATCTCTATCCCATTCAATGAAATTATTAGAAAGGACGAGTATCGAGAACAAATCATTAAGATGCTAAAAATGGGGGGACCCTCGATACTCTAAATATTCAAGACGATCACCCCGCCATACTTTTTGGTTTGCGCATTGAAGAGACAAGCGATGCCAAAGATGTCCCCCCTTTCTATGTCAGTCTGAAGATCCATGACAAGAACCTGCATAATTCCATGCTGGATTCTGGCATGTCACATAACCTCATGCGAAAGGTGATCATGGATGAACTAGGTTTGGATGTCACCAGGCCAAAAATATACCTTTTCTCCTTTGATTCGAGGAAATTTAAGTGTTTAGGCCTTATCAAAGACCTAGTTGTATTGTTGGCTCAAATCCCCTCTAAGAACATGGTCATGGATGTGGTCATTGTGGACATACCCCCAAAATTTGGCATGTTGCTCTTGAGGTCATGGGCTGCAAAGTTGAAGGGAATGTTGCAGATGGATATGTCATATGCCACTATCCCTATTTTTGGCCATGACAGAAGGATGTATAGAGAAGTTTTGTTGAAATACATGGTAAGCAACAAGACACAGCCACACAATCATCCCATATATGTTTTCGATACTGAGGTGGGTTCTTCTATATTCTACAATGACCTATGTTTCAAGGAGGAAGAACTAGCCGCCATCATAACAATCGATGATAAGACCGCGCAGGAAACAATAGAATGCACCGACCCAAATGATCACGTGGAAAATAGGGTGTGGAACATGAGTTTTGACGACATTGTCAGTAGAGAAGGAGTTGGGGTTGGTATATGGGTGAACCCCCCTGAAGTAAGCATGAAGTTTTGCTCATACAAGATCACATTTAAATGCACTAACAACATGTCTGAGTATGAAGTACTAATCTTGGGTTTATAAGTTTTGAAAGAATTGGGCGCGTAGAAGATAACAGTGTGTGGATATTCCTAGTTGATCATAAATCAAGTAAAGGGTGTATATCAGACCAAACACCCCAGGTTGAGAGTGTACAAGAGATTTTCTTTGGACCTCCTCGAAGAATTCTCAGAATATGACCTATCTGCTATCTCCAATGAGAAAAATCAGATCATTGATGCATTGGCTGCCTCAACCTCGGTTTTTAAGATCCCCATCTTCCAAAACAAAAAATACGAAATCGAGGTCAAGCATAGGCTGGCAGTGCATGATAATATCAAACACTGGCAAGTGTTTGATGATGACAAATAGGTCGATAGATTCCTCCTTATGAGAGACGAGTTCATTAATACAAACATTGACGAGGAATGTTGTGACGACGAAGATGAGAGCACAGATGCACGTAGTAACAATGACCCTTTCCAAAACCAGATCAAGGGAAGGGAAATAATACAATTGAAAAATAATATTAATCCAAAGGAGTTGGTGCTGCTGGAAAAGATGTTTGATGAAAATGATGTGGCTAAGAACCCCAAGATCACTGCAATCGAAGAATACGTGAAAGACTGCAACATCGGGACTAAGGAGAACCTAAAGATGGTGAAATTATCCAAGACACTCAGTTCAGAGGTCAAGCAGGACTACGTAAAGATCATGGAATAGTTCTCGGACGTTTTCACATGGAGCTACAATGACCTGAAAGTGTATGACACAAACGTGATCCAACATGTTATCCCTCTCAAGGAAGATCAGAAACCTTTCAAACAGAAGTTGAGACGGATAAATCCCCTGTTGCTTCCGTTGATCGACAAAGAGGTAAAAAATATTTTCTACTCTAAAATTATTGTTTCTTTGAGATTCTCGAAATGGGTAGCTAATATGGTACCTATAAGAAAGAAAAGTGGTGAGATAAGACTGTGTGTAGACTTTTGAAATTTAAATAAAGTGTCTCTCAAGAACCACTACCCCCTTCCTAAAATGGACTACATCCTGCAAAAAGTGGTGGGTCCCAGAAGATGTCTATGCTAGATGATTTCTCGGGATATAATCAGATCATGGTCCACCCAGACGACTGAGAGAAAACAAATTTCACAACTCCATGGGGAACGTTCATGTACGCCAAGATGTTGTTCGGCCTGATGAATGCTAGAGCCACTTTTTTGAGGGCCATGGATATTGTGTTTTCTAATTAAAAGGAAAAATTCATCATGATTTATCTAGATGACATCACTGTGTACTCTACCTCCAACAAACAACATATTGTGCACCTGAAGAGAGTTTTCCACAAGTGCAGAAAATTTGGCATATCACTGAATCCAAAGAAGTCTCACTTCACAGTAGAAGAAGGAAAGTTGTTAAGGAACATCATTTCCAAATAGGTCATTAAGATAGACCCTATCACGGTTGAAGGGATCCTAAATATCGGCACCCTGCACACTAAAAAGGAGGTACAATATTTTCTGGGAAAGGTGAACTTTTTGAGGAGATTCATCCCAAACCTGGCATAAATCATAAAGAGCATAACTTGCATGCTCACGAAGGAAAATAATATCAAGTGGAAGTCGGAGGCCAATAAGAATTTTGAGGATATCAAACTGGTGCTGACAAAATATCCTGTACTAGCTAGCCCAGATTTTACGAAATATTTCCTCCTATTTTAATTCACCTCAGAACACACTATTATCAGTGTGCTGCTAGAGAAAGAAAAACATGATTTCAAAAAACCCATATCTTACTTCATCTGGACGTTGCGCGACGCTCCACTAAGGTATGACATTATGGAAAAATAGGCGTACACATTAATGAATTCTTTGAAAGAATTCAGGACATACATTTTTCACTCCCATCTCATTGCTTGTGTACCCAATAGTTCAGTAAAAGATATGTTGACTCAAGTTGACCCGGAATGAAGGAGAGGCAAGTGGATAGTGTACATGTTAGAATACGATCTTGAAGTCGAGCCTACAAAGATGATCAAAGGTCAGGGTCTCAAAAATTTAATGGCATAGGCAGACTACAACACTATAGACATGAATTCATCATTGATCTGTTGGAATTCCCCCAAGAAGAAATAACTACATGGGCGTCTCAGCGGTTCATTGATTTTCCATGGTACGCAGAAATCATCTATGTGCTGGAAAATATCAAAGCCCCTCTAGGAATGAGTAATACTAAGGCCATATTTCTCAATCTTAAAGCGGTTAACTTCTACATCCTGGACAAATCACTCTACTGGAAAGACCCAGGGGGAATATTGCTAAGTTGTCTGCTGGAAGATGACATGAAGCGGGCCATACAAGAATTTCAAAAAGGCGATTGTGGAAAAAACCACTATTGAAATACCACCACACACAAAATATTGAGGGTTATTTATTACTGGCCTACAATTTTTTCTGACGTATATAAGGAGGTCTCCAGCTTCCACAAATGTCATATATTTTATGGAAGAAGAAAGTTGCATCCCCTACACTAAAGCCGATCTCAGTCAAAGAACATTTCATGCAATGGGGTCTAGATTTCATAAGAGACATAAACCCCCCATCCTCTGCGCAACACAAATGGATACTCATATCCACCAACTATTTCACAAAATGGATAGAGGTGATCACCACGAAGCAAGCTATTGATGCAGTCATCATCCAATTTCTAGAGACGAACATCTTGTTGAGGTTAGGGTGTCCTATTAAGATCATTACAGATAACGCAACCACATTCAATTCTAAGAGGATGGAGAAGTTTTGTTAGGATTACAACATAACCTTGGGACATTCCACAACATACCATTTGCAAGGAAACGAGTTAGCAGAATCCTCGAACAAAATCATGACTAGGATCATCAAAAGACTCCTACAAGAAAACAAGAGATCCTGGCATAAAAATATTATCTATGCATTGTGGGTAGATCGGGTTACCAGCGAGAAGTCTATATCAACGTCACCTTTCCAGATTGTTTACAACGTAGATGCAATTTTCCCTACTTCACTAGGATTTCTCGTCAGGAATTTGTTGAAAGAACAGGAGGCTGAGCCAAATGATGCATGGAGGAGAATTAATCAGCTAATTCACACGCAGAAGGTGATAGAGAAGGTGTATAATGAGTCGCATCTCCATCAGGAAAAGATAAATAAAGCCTTCGATAAGCGCTCTAAGCCAGAGGATTTTTTGTTGGATGATCTAGTTTTGAGATGGGATGTGAGAAATGAGGGTAAAGGGAAGCATGCAAAGTTCAGCCACCTTTGTACAGGTCCATTTAGAATCAACGATCATAGCGAGAAAAATGTTTATTTTCTAGAAGGAGTAGATGGATAAAGTTTTGATTGGGGCCCTATAAACGGTAGGTTCCTCAAACATTTCATGATGAAATAAGATCCATTTGATTAATTTTTCATTGTAAATAGTCGTTTCATTATGCGTCGAGTCAATAGTTGAGCAGAAAATTGAAGCCTGAAGTGAAGGCCCTATGTTTATGCTGAAGTCCTAGAAGTTGTGTCGATAGGTTTAGTTTGTTCTTCGTTCATCAGTTATTTTCTCAGTATCTAGAGTTCAAATAAATCCCAATGGTCAGGCACCTAGTCTACTTCTCTTTTCTACCTCACAGGGAGGATATCATCCCTGTCGGAGCCAACTGTTAGAGCTGCCATTTTTCTTTCAATTTTAAGAGTCGATTTTAGGTCACGTTGCGACCCATGTGTCCAACCCTATGAATTTAGGTACGTATCACTGTGAGTTCAAAGTCAACAAGTGGTGGGTTGGCCATCGAAAATAGGAAGGGATGTTAGAGTCGAAACTTGTATTAGTGGTATGGGTATGTCTTTTCCAAGAGAGTCGATCCCCATTGGGAAGCCAGTTTCTACATGCATAGGTCGAGTCAAGTGGTTAATGGAAATCGCATCAGTAGGTACAACACTTATTATCAGTTCATAATGAAGACCGAGGGAATGAAAAATTATGTCGTTTGTATCATGCATGCCCAACAAACCTTATCATCTGAATCCTATGCGCGGGGATTTTCCATGAAAAACTTGCAACTCAACTTGGAACATCTCGTCGCCATGAATTCACTATCCTTCAACATGATTTCCTCTCTTGTTGAATTCATTATAAATCTTAGATGTTGGACACTCTCTCTAGTCGCAGAACCAAACTCTGTTTACATTTTCCCTTGCCAGTCAAGTTTGTTCAACGTTTTCCCCTTGTGCATTTTTTGGATATACCGTGCGGATAATACACATTTGTCGTGCCATGGATATCTCTCGGAGTGCAAGTAAAGGAGCGTGGAGCAACAAAACCACAAGTTCCAAGCCCTAAAAAGATTGGGAGTCTTTCCCACCTGTGGCGGACATCCCCAAAGACACAAAAGGAACTATTCTCTTACTTATAGAGAATACCAGATCAAATCGTGCAGAGTCTTGGGTGGAGGGATTCACAAAGGAAGGGAAAACTATAGGAGATCCCTCTCCTCAACAACAAATGCCTTGGAGTAAGGGCAGGTCGATAAAAAACTAGGAGATTGTAGAAGTTGTTGTGTTTTTGGTGGACTCCTCCCTCTGGTCACACACCTCCTACAGGGTGCTCGACATTGTTCGAGCCTCTAGCTCAGCTATCCTAGCCTAAAACTACTGGAGGGTCTCTATGAGCTTCACTAATTGAGCTTTGCCAGGCTCTTTTTCCTCTTGTACCAAGCTTGGCACAGAGCAAAATGATTTTATTTCTTCTTCTTTGACCATGGATTTCTCTGTGAGAAACTGCTCTTTTTATTTCTGTAGTTGGTCTTCGCCAACTTTATTTTCCTCCTAAAGATTCACCCGAAGATCTTCTTTCTCTCTTTCATAGGCGATTACACTGTCCTGCACTACTCGTAACTATACTAGGACTTTGTCTTTCTCTTTTTGAAAGGATTGTGTATCCTTCTCCTTCTCTTCCTGAGCTCTCTAGAACCGAGCTTCTATTGAATCAACAAGCCTTCTTAGCTAGGTTTCTCTTTCAGCGGTCATTTCTCTCTGTTCCCTTTTGTATGCCTTCAAACCTCCCTCCAATACTTTCACCTTTTGTGGAGGTATTCCTTTAAGGTTAACCTCAACATCCAAGTTGGGGCTATCCTGTAGTGTTGTGGGGGTGGAAAAATTGATGTTGTACAGGGGAAGGGTGATCCAAATCCCTGGTTGACCTTGTAGAGTTGGTTCATCCCCCAAGTCTATGTTCTGTGATGAGGAAGGCACAAACAATGCAGTAGGCATTGTGCATACCAAGAAAATAGCCTGTTGCACTTCCTTCAACTCCCTCTTAATTCTTTCATATAACTCCACCTGTTTCTCTTCATATCTCTGCAGCATGTCTTCAGAGGTGTACTCCATAGATTCACGGAATAGACTAATGTCATCATCAGTGAGAGTGGCTTCGAACTGTGGCTTATTGGTGTGAATTTTCTTCCTTGCTAAAGGTTTCTTCGAAGTAACATTCTTCTTTTGTGGTGTCACTGTCCCAACAGGGAGATCTTGATGTGGTGGGGTGCTAGATCTTGTGACTGGTGATGGAGGGAGGTCAACTGTATCTTTGACTCCTCCTTTTGCTTCTTCTCCTTCATCTCCTCCTCCCTATCATTCTACTTCATATTCTCCTCCTCTTGGTGAGCTAGGCCCACTATCTCTAGAGGTTTCCTCTTCTTCATCTTCATCACTCTCTATGTCCTAGACTTCAACCTAGATTTTGTGTTCCCTCTTCTTATTTGTCCCACTGGACTTTCCAAAATGTTCATCTCATGTAACCAACGAGCTTCCTATAGTATCAGTGTTAGATAAATCTGCATTGACGACAGGTACAAGAAATTATTTTGGCCATTCCTTTATAATATGTTCCATATCTTAATCTGTGAGCTTATAGTATGACTGCAATATTTCTTGGTTCTCATCTCTTCACACGATGATGTAAATGAAGTGGGGATTAGCATGGAACTTAGCTATGGGTCGGTAATTATGTAGGGTATGTGGTGTCATACGAGGGAATGCTTCAATGACGACTTTCAACTGCTGATAATATCTGTGAAACACAACATTAGACTACCATTGCTTCGACATGTCATTGGTATACGACAGGGTGGAAAACTGAATGGCCAGGGCCTCCGTAGGTTAAATATCTGGGAAAATAGCTCCTTTAGGCATCTGCCAAGCTACAAATGCAATCATGATGATCAAGAAACTATAGTGAAACTCATATCCTAAGTCCTGGGATTCATGACAATATTTTTCTAACTCGTTCACGAGGTAGTTCGCCCAGTTCATCTGCTGACCCTCCACACACTTTCCTGTGAGGTCCACCATGAACCCGATGACCTGTGTGGGGTGGTTCTTCCTCACTATCTTTCCAGCTAAGAGTTGACAAGCAAGGTGCATGGAGCCATTATGTATGGAGGCTACCTTGTAACCTCGCTTCTCCTTTTCTACCTCTCCATAGGCTTCTTTGATGCGTTGTGCTAAAGAACGGTCTTAGGTCTTCCATTGATATAATTTTCATGGGTCAGGACCCTTCAAACTTAACCCTATGATCCATTTGATCATCATCAAATCCACAGTAATTATTTTTTCAAGCCATAGATATCCGCCATGATTGCACAACAGAAGGAGTTGAACGCAGGCGTTAACCTCCTGGTCGTGGCCAAAATGTGGAATATTCATTACGTTTAATATGGTTGACGTCACCAAACCCTTGATCCATGGATGAAGGACGAGGCGAGTGTTATTTCTGGTTGTCTTTATTAAGTAACGGTGAGGAGTTAGCATGGTGTATTTCTTTCTCTCTCCTAAGTTGAATTCACTGTGCTTCAAAAGTGAGATCTTCCCTAACTAAATCCCTACTATGTGAAATCCTTTCGAAATTTATGCAGTGAACATGGAGTACTCAAAATCATAGGGTATACTGTCGTAGTTAACAGTGACAGCCAGAGGCAGAATACAATTAGATAGGCTACATGGGATCGTCTTCGCGTTAGCCAGATCACTGCAGTGATTTCTTCTTTGTTTAGTAACGAGGTTGATGCGGGTGGAACAACGTGTGGTCGAAGGGGAATCCTGTAGTCCCCTAGTCAACGATGCTTGAATACCTTCAGATACAGGCCTGTCGGCCATGATTTTTCTAAGAACTTCCTTGAAAGACTTCTCAAAGTCATTGGTTTCGCCTCACATTCTAGCTTTTAACAAACAACAGATAGACAAATAGACACACGGGGTATACATTTAGATGATGACAAGCATCACAATTTGAAACTTAGACAATTTTATAATTAGCTCAGTTAGTCACAGGTAGAAAAAAAAGGTCCCAACACCATGATCAACGAGTTAAATAAGCAGGGCGGTCATGTCAGATCTTCCAACGGACATGAACTAGAGTTAAATACTTCCATTAATGTAAATCTATCCATTATGGCGTGGTCTCAACATCCAAAATCTATATATAAACCCATAAATGTGTTTCCTGAACATTCTGGAGTAGCATTCTAATGTTTAGGGTGCCTCGAACGGTTATATAACTTCACCAAGCCGAAGTCCAAATATGCACAGACCTATTGTTCCAACGAGGTTCAAACCCTGTGAACTTGCCTCCTACGAGGTTACAGTCTGCAAAGTCTTCCATATGGTTTCCTTAAATTATTGTATATTTTCCAACTTAGCCTTCTTTTTATTGAGCTTCCTTGCCTTGTTTCATGTTATCTAAGTCTATTTAACTATTTCTGGAATCCTCATTCCATTTTTATTCTTATCTTCCCCCAGCGTAGTGGCTTTGCACTGTTGAGGTACTCTAAAAGGTTCTAAAGTTAATATCCCTTTTCATAACACTTTCTATGTGGGGACACTTCTCTCTTGCATAGATAGGTCGTTGAAGCATTCTCACATTATTTCAACCTTGATAGCTAATTCATTTTCTTTCTGTCCCTCCTGCGTTGTTACTTTTCTCTGCTGCTTCGACTTATCCTCTCGTTCTTATCTTACTTGGTCTATTTTCCTACCTATGAAATCCATTAATTCTTTCTTTTTATTTTCTGTAGTTTCTTCTTCTTCTTTCCTTCTGATCTAATCCTTCTCAATCCAAGTCTTACCTAACAAAAGTGGGAAATGGGCATTGTCCTCAACAAACCTAGTGACTTCAAATTCTTCTTCAGTAGTAGTTATAGTAGTTACTCTTCCACATAAAGTTATCATGTTTCCCTTAAACAAGCCTATCCTTCCTAAAGAAGGTACCACAGTAGGATTTTCTTAAACTTCCCAAGTTTCTTATGTCATAATTTTCATTTTTGTTTCTTCATCCAAGACTATATAGTATATGTCAAAGTCTTTTATTCTTGAACTTATGCATTTTTTTTCTTTAGGCTTTCTAGTAAAATGACATCTTTATGAACATCCATCATTTCTTCCAACTGTAATAACATATTCTGAACTTGCTCTGACCTTTTCTCTTTATGAATTTCTAACATACCCTTAGTCTCTTAACTCTTTTCTTAATTTTCTTGTCTTATGTCCCTCCCTTCAACTTTATAAATAATCCTTGGAAAATCCTCAACCTCATGACCAACAAACTTACAATAAAGACAAATAGGGCCTACCTCAGAGAATTCCTTAGTAAGATTTCCTGACCTTCTGCAATTATAACACAAATTCAATCCTCTTTTTCTCTTAAATGTTCTCCAATATTTTATGTACTACACACTTCTCCTAGGATCACAGTCCTCGACCTGCACTCTGCAAAAATTCTTTCTAGGTTCCTGCATCCACTTATCAGTCCAAAACCTCTTTCTATGCATAGGAATAATATATCTTCCTTCATTTCTATTAAATTTACTCAAATCAACTCTTTCTTTCATCTGCGTTGTATCCTTCAGGGTAGGACATAATCTATTAAACATACTTAAATTCATTCTTTCAAAAGAAACATTTTAACTTATCTTTCTTTTCCCGAAGCACAAAGCTTGCCTCTTTTAGAATCTTACCTCTTTTATTTAGAACAACTTCCTTTCTTGGCACAGAGCTTCGCAAGTCAAGTAGAGTATTTCTCACTTCAGCAACAGACCTATGCACATATCTTTTCTTTTTCTTTACTTCAATTCCCAACAATCACAGTTTCATGTCTCGACAACAAAACCATTTGTTGGCATAAGGGAAAAACAAGGGTTCAACACTTAAGAACGCACCAAAAAAACCCCAACTATCGGTCGTTTTAGAAACACCTGCGATGAAGGAGAAATCCAACTTGAGGTAGAAGAAGGGGGGGTTATAGGATGCAGGTGTCTGTAACCAAGTTGGGACACAATTATGTGATAAGACCACTTTGCAGAATATGTTTTTAACGCTTAGGAAGTGAACATGAATTAGTTTATTAACCTCATTAACACCATAGAGAATAATCAAAGATAAATAAGCATAGTAACAACATGTAATTATGCACCTTGAGAACTTAGCACTGTGGGTTAAGTCTAACATTCATTTACCGTTTAACATAAGTAAAGTACTTAAGCAACAAAATATGTATATCATAATCAAATCACTAAGAAAATGCATAATAGAAATGACACTGCAAACGAAAACCATGAGACACCAGATATACGTGGCTCACCCCGGGGTGGGGATACGTCCACAAACTGCTTCACCTCTTTATTATTTTCCAACATATTACATCCAATAAATTATGTGCACTAAGCCACAGAGTCGAACTTCACACAAGACAGGAGATATGTGCACTAAGAACTAGATCCTCTTTCTTTACCTTCCAAAAATAGGTGAAATGCATAGATCCAAAATCTCTTATCACCACACTTAGAACATGATCCACACTAAGCATCACAAGCACTAAGCACAGTCTACATAATCATAGTCGAGCACAAAGCCTTGACCACATACATTCCTTCGCACATAGAACTACTACTTCTACAATACATTCCTCTTTATTTATACTATACAAAATCTTACAATAATGCCTAAACATGGGGAAATCCCATGGGTCGATATCCCATAAACCCATTACAAAACCTAGAGGACCCCTTACTAGGTACACATAACCCTCAAAATAGGTGAGATCTATGATCTCAGCTCCACCTGGGTGCTCCTACTTTGACCAATGTGTCGAAGTCGAAACATGGGACAAAACCTCCAAAACTGACCAAAGTTTCCCCAAAACTTGGTTGAGGGCCAATAAGGACAAACAATGGGAGGTTCTTGACAAAAAGGCACTAACCATATGGATGAGTCTAGCAGTGTGGGTGGCTTTAAATATTTCAAAAGAAAAGGGAATGAAGGAGTTGATGGACGCATTGGCTAAACTGTATGAATAACCTTCAATGTCCAATAAGTTATTTCTAATGAAGATGTCAGAAGCTGGGTATGTTGCAGATCATTTAAATTAATTTAATACGGTTACTAATCAACTAAGTTCTGTAAAAGTGGAATTTTATGATGAGGTCAGGGCTCTTCTAATCGTGTTCTTAGTGCCAGAAAGTTGGAATGGCTTGGTCATGGATGTAAGTAACTCTTTCTTTGGTTCAATCACTCTAAAATTTGATGATGTTGTTGGTGTTATCCTTAGTAAGGAAATGCAATGGAAAAGAACAGGTTAGACATAAGATAATGTGTTGACTATGGAGAAGAGGTGAAGACATAAGGATAGAGGAAAGGGCTCAGAGAACCATGGGAATTCTAGGAAGGGAATATCCAAATCTAGACTGGGAAAGATAGAGTGTCAGAATTTTGGGAAGAAAGGACATCTAGAGAAAGATTGTAGAGCTCCAAATAAACAAAAAGATGGAAAACAAGAGAAAAAACAAGAAGAAAATTTAACAAGTGATGTGATACAACATTCTTTGATTATTTTTGTAGATATTATTTATGATTCTTGGGTAGTACATTTAGGGGCTTCATTTCATGGCACACCCCATAGTAAACATTTTCTATATTATGTTCAAGGTGATTTTGGATAGGTTCATTTGGGTGATGATACAGCATGAAAAATTGTTGGAATGTGAAAAGTACAAATAAAGAAAAAGAATGGAAACCAATGGTTATTTAAAGAGGTAAGACATGTACCATATCTAAGGAAAAATATGATTTCAATAGGGAATTTGTCAAGTGAAGACTGCATATCTATATTTATAGATAAAGCGTGGAAGGTCACCAAAGGATCACCGGTGATAGAAAACAGAGAGAAGGTAGGTACATTATATTTATGTATTGGAAATATTGACTCTTCTATAAATTTATCTTCTACATGAGTGGATACATCACTTTGGCATCATAGGCTTGGATACATGAGGGAAAGAGGGATGCAGATACTTTACAAAATAAATTTGTTACCAAATCTTAAACAAATTGATTTGGATTCATGTGAGCATTGTGTTTATGTAAAACATAAGAGAGTTATATTTCTCCAAGTCAAAAAACAAAAGAAGAGTGAAAGTTTAGATCTTGTGAATACAAATGTATGGGGACTAGTGTTAAATTATGAGTTTGATTTCTTATGTGGATTAATTTTTTTATTTTCTTCAACACTTTGATTCCAACTTAATACACTTATGTTGGAGCATAATCCTAACTTACATTAGTTTATACCTAGATTAGACTCCTAGATCTTGGTTAATAAATTCTTTTACACTTTATTTCACCTAATTTGGCCACATAGAGAAGAAGGGCGCCTCATCCCTAGATTTTATGGAAAACTGCTAATTTTAGATCAAGACTAACTCCTGGTTCTTGATTTTCTTGATTTATTCTTGATTTATTCTTGATTTATTCTTGATTTATTCCAACTCCCCCATGGAAAACTCATATATTATTGGAGAATGCTCACCTCCTCTTTGAGTGAAATAATTATTCCTTAATTAATGATTTTTTTTGTTACTGTTATTAGTAACTACTATTTCGGGTCAGTTAAGTGAGTTGGAACTGCTTCTCTTGTCAGTTAAGTGAGATTAAGTGAGTTAATGCACATCACTTAAATCTTGTGGACATTAATGAGTGTGTGACATGTATATTTAGTGGTCTAGGTCGAACTATGTGGTCTTCCTTAGCTTATGACACCTATTTTAGCTATTTCTAGCTTTTGTTGACTAGAATTTCGATGTTGGAAATTCTATATATTCACCTCCTCTCTTCTTTTTTGAGGATGGTTGCTCATGTATATTCATTTTTTATTAATATAATTCTCTTATTTATGGAGAAAAAACTTTCTCTCATCTCTTGAATATCAGCAAATTGTTTGTGTTCAATTTAACTAGAATTCTAGATCTATCGGGGTTTCTGCAGGAATTCTACATGGTATCAGAGCTAGATTGAATCTAGTGGATTGTACACAGTTTTATTTGTAGGTATAGATCATTAGGAGGTGCAACGATAAGAAATGGATCATCTCTCTCATCCCACAAACTCATTCTAAATCCTTTCAATTACTTCAAATGGAAGGCAAAGATCTCTCTGCTCCTCCGAAGCAAAGGGCTTTACAGGGTAACAATGGGAACGGAGAAAGAACCGAATGCTACAGCGGAGAAGATAAAGTATTTCAATAAATTAGATGAAGAAATTGCGTTGATATTCCTATCAATTTCCATAGATATCCTCTTTCATGTTAGTAGAGCCACTACTCCCGATGTGGTCTGGACCACATTGAAAGAACTATTCAACAAGTAGGATGCAATGAGAGTGCATCAAATGGAGAATGAACTCATATCCCTAAGTCCAATTCATTTCAGCGACCTGCAAGAATTATTCACTAAGTTCAAATCCCTCCTTGTTGAACTTAATGCATGTGGAGTCACGAAAGAGGAAGAACAACTCATCCTTTCAATTCTCTCGAAATTGGGCCCTGAATATTCTGTATTTGTGTCTTCTTTTCAAGCATCTAAATTGACTCAGGAAAAATGGAAAATGACTCAATTGAATGATTTAATTGTAGCATTGACTCAAGATCAAGCTAATTTATTCCAAATGGGCGCCATCAAGCATTCCAAGAACCAAGCACTTGTGGCTACTAATGCTCCAAAGAGCAGTGGAAAAGACAAGAAAAAAGGAATGGGTAAATTTCCTGAATCAAAGAAGGAGAGATCCACAAAATCTTCAGATAACTCTTATGAGCCTAAGGGTAAGAAGCAGAAGGAAATAACACTTTGTAGCTACTGTTCCAAATATTTTCATCCCGAAAAAAATTGCATGAGGAATACTATCGATGAGATGGCTAAGCAATTGCAGCATCACAATCTCACGGTGACCGAAAATGAAAAGAAGAAAGATGATAACAGAACGGGAGGGAGAGCACGAGATGGTAATGATTTAAAGTCTGTCACATCCACTCCATCATCTTGGATCCTTGATTCAGGTGCATCGAACCATATGGTTGCATCAAAAGATGAATTTTCCTCCATCGAAGAAAGTACCAGATCCCCAGTTTACTTGGGAGATGCCACACCCGCAATGGTGTGCGGAAAATGAATTGTTGATATTGAAGGGGGATACTGTTGACGGGCGAAATTGATCGTCCGTCAATAGAGAGAGTGGAACCGGTCCGGGGTTGTCTAATAACCCAAGCCGTTTGGAATGAACCACCCTGACGGGTTTAGCGGCTCCGTTAGCCGCTCTAAGGTCCTAGGAAAACCAAAGAGAAAACTAATCTAAACTAACTAATCTAACTAAAACTAAACAAACTAAACAAACTAAAACTAAATAAAACAAACTAAACTAACTAATCTAATTAAAACTAACTATTAAGCAAACTAACTAATCTACTATCTATATATACAAACTACTAACTAATACAATACTAACTACTAACTGAAATATAACTTATTCACAAAATATACAATATCTACAAAATACAGATTTAAATAAAACCTGGAAAACTCATTTGCTTTATGCCCTAAGACAGAGAAATATATTTTTGTTGATTTTATGATTCTATGAACAAGAAATTAAACTTACTGAAATTAAACAATCTACTATACTAACTACACATATATCTAACTAAAATACTAACAAATATACTAAACAAATAAACAACAAACAGACCTGGAAACACTCCATATTTGTCCTGTGTATGATGACTTCGAAGCTGGTCGGAGGAAGGAAACTCGCACCGAATAATCCAGAAGCTTTTTGTAAACGATAGGCTACAATGCTCTTTGAGTTTATTTATAGGACAAACAAGACATAAAAAATCATAACAATTATATGATTTATAAATCTCTGCAATTAGGTAAACCTGTTATGCAAAAACTTATACTTAATAATTCAATTGATGAAGAAGAGAAATCTGTCATTCACAAACTGAATCAAGTAATTTATATGTTTTTAAATACTGGAAGGAATCAGATATGGATTATATTTGATTAGATCATATCATTTGAAAAAGACTAAGATAGCTAAAGTAGTCATTAACCAAATGCAAATTGATACACATAAACATGAAACAAAAGATTGATATTATGAAAAGCTAAAGCTGTAGAAGAACATCAATTTCTATCTCAGTCTGTATTAAAATTTCATATCCTTGTTCTCCCACGAATGAGGATGATATTATTACAAAAATAATAAGTATTTATAAGTTTTTCCACAGGGTAAAACCTCCCTGTGGAAGTTAAAACTGCTTTACAAAAATCTGGGAAGATCTCCCAATGTTCAACTAAACTAGGAAATTAAAATAAGACTAAAATATCCAAATATCCTCTAAATTGTCCGTCAAATCCCATGTAATTTCGAATTCACCTGAAAAGGATCCAAAATAGACAAGTTAGAAGACTCTTTTATTAATAAAATGATAAAAATTAAATTCTATAGACTAGCTACATAATCATCGGATTCTGTAGCTGGTCTAAATAAAGATATAGAATCATAATTGAAATTAAATCAAATCTTTTAAGAAATTCCATTGAATTGACATCAATAATTACTTGAAATCGAATCATACATTGAAACTGTTATTCCATTATGAACTCAAACAGGATACACATCATTTAACCGAGTACAGAGATAGCAACACTCTGTTTTGATTATAGTCATGAGTCGGGTAAATGAAATGATATGTAATAGAATCGCAATCGTTTCCCAACAAATCGAATCCATCTGTTATGAGATCGTTTTGATATTCAATTAAAAATAGAACAAATCGCAAACACATCGTTACACTTGTGAATCGAACAGGATTATCACGATAACTGTATAGCAAGCTATTTAGGCTGTGAACGAATTCAAATCGTAACTGTCTCGTAATTGTCACAAACAAAATTGAAACAGGATAAATCAAACATAATTCGTTATAGATATCCGAAAGTTTATCATTGCACAGTGAGCAAACAAGATCGATTAATTTTGATCACAATCGTTTCAATCAAACAAATCATAACAAGGTTTGACCAATTCATTTCACAAATTTAAAACATAGAGAATCAATTATAATCTGAACTTGACTCATAGGACAAACTTGCCAAATTAGAAAAAGAGCGAATCGATTAGCTAAGGTTTTCACACAGTTGTTATGATTCGCATTCATTTCCCGATTCAGGCGCGAATGTTATTTGAGCGTATTGTTTTCATCAAAGAAATATAATCATTATCCTTAACTTGGAAACAATCAAATATACAACACCACATGACACAACATCGTAGCAAGTATCTTCTCGAAAACATTTACCAGTCATAGCATACCAATGATAATGAAATCGAATCCAAGAAAAATCGTAACAATCAATCTCAATCAAATCGTTTACCAACCTTAGCATATGGATCATAACCAAATCAAATCCCAACATGATTATGTCTAAACTGAATATGAAAAATTTCCTTTTCAAGTCGGATACAAACCAATTCATTTGAAGACAAACTATTAATTTTGTCACCTTAATGAGACAAGCCAATCAATCAAATTCAAGCGAAGATCACTCAAATCCAATCAAAATCTATTGATTTCTATACTGGGAATAATCATATTGTATATCGAATCAAAATTTCTTATTATTCAAAGCAAAACTATATATAGAATGCACGCAATATAACAGATCCATTCAAGATGTGAACAGAACTGTTTAAAAACTGAATTGAAAACATTATAACAACCTAGATTATTTACAAAACAAAATGATGCCAAAACCATACATGTGTAGCGACGAGGCTACTTGCTTATACCAGCTTGGAATTTACAACAGCCGTGGCTGATTCCACGTTTTTGAACAGGATGGAGCCGATTGTCTTTTGCTTTTTATTTGTCGTTTGGAGCTTGGCCTTTTGACTAGTTAGGACTGCAATCTGGTCTTCGAATGATTGAATCCTTGATTGGAGTATCGGAACATCAATAAAATATCGCTCTAACCATGAATTGCATTGATCACAGGGTGACTGTGTGGGTTTAGACAGATCAGGCGAGGGTTTGGCGAAATGACTGAGGGTTTCACGAGGCACTTTAATACCGGGGTAGTTAGGGTCGTCCTTTAGGCAAGGGGGTAGGTTTGATATAAAAGCATAAGGGGGTTCATGACAAAAACCTTGCGAATAGGGGTATTCACTGGCCAATAAACACTCCACTTCCGAATTGGTGTCCTCACTCAAAACGATAGGGTTTGGCTCAACAGGGGGTTTTGGCTTGTTCCTTGCCATCCGTGAAATCAAACGTGCATTCTTTTTCCCTTTGGCGTTTGCAGCAAGGTTTTCCTTGAGATTTTTTCTCATAGGCTTTGTAATGGCTTCAACACTCTTAGTTACAGTGTCGGGTAAGTTGATAGGAGGTTCGGCCCAGGGTTTAGGCAGTAGGAGGTGTAAGGGTAGAGGCAGTTCAACCTTAGTCTCAGTTACCACAGGTTTATCAACCTGTATAGGGTCGATGTCCTCAAAGCCATTACGGGCGATGAAGGCTTTCCAACTGTCACCAAGCAAACTCAAATGATAAACAATTATGAGCTTAATAATCCCATGGTGAAACAGGTTGTTGTCAGCCTTGTGCCTTTTATATTTTTTCGACATCTTATACAAGCTCCGATGAAAATAGAATGGCATGTTTAGAGGATACCCTATAAAAATCATCAATATATGCAGGTTGTAGAGGAACACAAACCTGTATCGACCTTCGCAGGTCATGAACTACTTAATTATCATCAAAGTATCGTGCCAGCATGGTTTAAGTGCAGAGATAGGCATACCTTTGTCACAAGAGGTGATTTTGCGTGATTGAAACAATAGTGTCTACGACACTTCCTCGACCTTGCAATTCTTAAACCAACGTTGTCCCGAGGTAGGTAGCCCCGTGACTGAGCTGATTAACTATTCATCAATCTCTAACTGTATATCACCTACCTCGTCTTGACAACCATCAAATTTCATGACAAAATGTCGAGCTACGCAAAGGTTAAAACCCTTGAATCGTTTCACGAAGGTAAGCCATCCACTGGCTTTCAAATCTTGGCGGGCATTGTCAAACATTAATAGGGCTTGACTGCCATTGGGTTCGACTCGCACGACGAGTGCCATGGAGCCGAATGCATGGTAAGGGAAGGGTTTGAATTCACCAACACACACAGTAACAGAGCTATCCGAACCAACAACAATGAATTGAACAAAGGGGGTAAGAATTAATGAGAGCATGCGAAGGTGGTGGAGTCGGCCATGCATAATATTCATTACCCAAGTACAACCGCCAATTTCATATTTGTTCACTCCATAATAGTAGTTCAACCATTAAATCATGCATACAACTAATAAAATCAAATGTGTATAACAATACGCGCCAACATTATGCCATAGTGTTCAAACATCCGATATATAGATCAAAACCCAAAATCAATTATGCGCCAATGTATCGATTCATATAATCAAAAGTTTAACCAAGGTGCCAAACGATATTCTTATAGTTGACAAGCCAAAATTTATGAAAAGATTAACATAAGGATCACATCATATATACAAAATTAATCATAACCCCTATGCAGAATCAAAGATCAGGCAAGTCATAAAAAGTGTAAATCCAAATGCTCAATGCCTTACAAACTTAATAAAATCGAGTTATGCAATCAATATAAGAATGTCCAATGAGCAAAGTTTGAAAGTTCTTCCAGCCACATAACGATAAACAAAAGGTAAGTGCAGCAGGAACATCGATAAAAATATCATGACAGTTCAGATAGTGATCGAAACATGACCTTGAAAGGAGAAGTTTTCACTCTTACAGTCGTGAAAACTTAACGAAGACAAATGTGTAAATGTCGCAAGAAATGAAAATGTCATCTATTTGAAAAATGCGATGAAAAATTGATGTTCACAAGACATAGGTGTAGGAAGCTTATAGGATCATAAAAAAAAGGTGAATTGGCTGCCAACAATGGCGACACACTGGAAGAAGCAGTTATCTCTGCAAAAGGTACAAATTCAGATTAAGACAGCAAAGATAATTCCTACTCAAAATAACAACCAGAAAATTGTACAAACATCATCATTAATCATTTTTTTCAGCAGTGCTCTAAAAGATGAAAACCAATAACAATCTTAAGATTAGCAAGTCACGATATTAAAGATAAAATCTTCAATACTATTGGAATGGCCACTGCTACCAACAGGCATCCATAGCCTCGACAGGGTTGCCATTTAACCCACTCTGACATCTGTATCCTGTCAAGAAGTCCCAGATCAGAATAAAGGACATTAAAGAGGTTTATTTATTTTTTACAAATTTTCATATACCCGACATTGCTTCGCTTCCAATAAGCCTGTTCAGTACCCCGACAAAGTTGTCTTGGCGTCATGCATGCATTTACTCACTTCCAACAGACCTGTTCAGTATCCCGGCGGGTTTACAAGCATTTCCCACAGCTCTTATTAATATATATATATATATATATATATATATATTTTTATAGATATATATAGTTGAGCGAGGTGATGCTGAAAATCTTGATATTTTAACATATTTTTTCAGACCTCATCAGAATTTTTTAGCACTGTCCTTTATTAAGATCTAGAAATGTTTTATTTACAAAACAACTTCTTATGACAGGGAGACATATTTTGAGTCATTCCTTTACAGAAAAGGGATAGCGTAAAAAGATAATATATGATCATGACAAGCTTTGCTCAGAGATTGAAATCAATAAACTTCTTTCAAACAACAAAATTTTCCAACATAGATATCAGTTTCAGAGATATACCATTGATGTTTGTACAAATTTTTCAGAAGTTATTTCAGCGAAGAAATTTTCTATTGTCTTTGTCTGAATAGTTCAGTGTACAAGTATGTGTATTTCCAAAAGCAAAAACTGGTAAGCATAAGGGAGAAATCAAAACACACCAGCGAAGAAAAAATTGGAAAGCAAAGAAATCCAAACAACAAAAACAAAAAACAAATATGCACAGAAGGTGCATCTTAAAACCTCATGCAACAATCCCCTGGGAAACTGAAAGAAAGTAGGAAAAACCTGAATGATGGGAAAGCAGTCCTACTCATGGTACCTTGGGTCGGGGTTGATTTAGATTTATTTATCTCTTTGCTTTCCATTTAAGATTTTCATGAAGATACTGTGTTTTTAAAAATAAACGTTCAACTAGAAGTAAAGAGAAAAAGGATCAAGGGGACTTCCCTGACAACAGTCGTATTATGGTTCTCGTGGTGTGCCCACTTGCGTGCATGACTACATTATTACAAAGAGAAATAGTGAGAAATAAAACTACAAGAAAACCTATTCCTAAATCTACCCTAACTATTAAATAAACCAGAATACTACGTGAAGTGATGTTTCCAATGTAGCCATCGGAGTAACTCTAATCTTGCAATGGAAACAAGATCAAGCGTTACTAATAAGAATGGTAATATATCAACAAATGATAGAAACATATCACACTTACCTTCATAATCATCATCTAACAACAAAGTAAGCATGATCTTACCATTCCCTTCAATATTCTTGTTGTATGAATCCTCCAGCCATTGCGCAATTTTGTCATGATAAGGGTCATAATGGCATGGGTGAGTGTAAGTAGTTTTGAAAAACTCATCAGGATTATGAGGAAATGGAATAACCATTAGCCAAGGATGAAATTCCCCATCCTTCTGATAGTTCTCTAAGTACTCATTAATTTCTTCACATGGAGGATCTAAAAGAAATATGTCACGCCTACTTCCAAGATTCTTAGGTAGAAATAAAGAAAGTGCAACTTTATCTTCATTACAAAAAAATTTCATATATGCATATTCAAGCCATCCTAAGATCCCGTCACAAGAATGAGGATGCAAACCATGACTTTGATGAAATGAATATATCAATGGGCAACTCATCATAGGAGGATTCATGTAATCAATTGGATCATTGGGTTGAATGCTTCCTTCGTTGAGATTGATCATTTCAAAATGTGAAGCATAAACATAAATATTCGAGATAATTAAAGAATGAATATGCAACTTAGAATGTTTGATTACCATAAGATGTAATGCATCGTCCTTTTCAACAAGAAACTGTGTAAAATCATCTCGCAACATGTCCTCTTCGCATGTGAGTGATGAAAGTGAACAAGTGTCCAATCCAAGTTTATCAATGTTAGGTTTGGAATTGATTTCACCAAAATTTAGTATATCGAAAGGACATGATTGTAGTGGACAAGAGTAGGGTGTTGTAGGTAAGATGTCAAGTCCACCAGAATCTAGGAATAGATCAGGATATAAATAATAAAAGGAATCATAAATAAGCAGATAAAAAGAATCTCTTGAACTATGATAATCAACAATGGTATTCTCAAGAAAATTCTCTTCACTTTCTTTAAAACTCTTACTCTGTTTTTGTGACAAATTCCTCAACATAATATGATCATCTGGATTTGCCTTTTGTGTGAGCGATAATTCAAAATTTATGTGACAAGCATCTAGTCTTTCCTGTGAACAAAGTGCGTTTTGAGGATGAAGGTTTAAGGTTTCTTCTTCTCTAATCAATTTCATAGGAATACTAGAACATTCAAGACGATTTTCATCACTTAAGTGTTCTTCAATGACTGATTTTAAATGTTGATTAGAGAATGAGTTACAAGAATGAGGGTATTCACCTTGAGCCAGAAACAAATCATCTTCCATACTAGTCTTAGACTGAAAATACAATGATTCAAAGGAAAAACCAATTTGGTTGTCAATAAGAGCCTGATCAATAGATTCTACCTACCTGGCTTGTTCAACATTGTCGGAAGGATCCTTCTCTTCTTGCGAAGAGAATTGTTCTTGCAGTTGAGTGATAGGATTTACAATTGGTTCTTCATTCGTGATTGAACATGACTGGATGGAAGAGATGGAAGCATCATAGAAGAGATTTAATGCCAATGACATGTCGTCGAGATTAAATTTACAGAGGATATGATATAATTTTGTCAAAAATCCTTCTGAAGATAAATCGTCGTTGATTAGCAAAGTATGAAATTCTTCACATAATTGATCAAAATCATAAATTTCAAAAGAATCTAGAAATGCATCTACAAATTGAAACCAATAAAAAATGTGACATGCTGGAAAGGATTCAAACCAATGTTTGATCCGACCTCTAAAGGTAAAAGAAAATAGTCTGCATAAAACTCCTAAATCTGAGATGTCATGTTTGATGCATTTGCACCAAAACTTGTTAAGGTGGTCTTTAGCAGATAATTTTCCTTCACCATCAAAGGTGAGTTTGGACAAGCATGTGACTGTCTCGTTGGGAACATCGGGTAATGAAAAGTTGAAAGAATGTTCCAACACAGTGATTTGCGGAGACATGGGGAAAATTGAATACATTAAAAATAAAGGCTCTTACAAGGCCAACTTGTCAGTTGGCCCTCCTTCTAGCGCCATTTGTTGACGGGCGAAATTGACTGTCCATCAACTGAGAGAGTGGAACCGGTCCGGGGTTGTCTAATAACCCAAGCCATTTGGACTGAACCACCCTGACGGGTTTAGCGGCTCCGTTAGCCGCTCTAAGGTCCTAGGAAAACCAAAGAGAAAACTAATCTAAACTAACTAATCTAACTAAAACTAAACAAACTAAACAAACTAAAACTAAATAAAACAAACTAAACTAACTAATCTAATTAAAACTAACTATTAAGCAAACTAACTAATCTACTATCTATATATACAAACTACTAACTAATACAATACTAACTACTAACTGAAATATAACTTATTCACAAAATATACAATATCTACAAAATACAGATTTAAATAAAACCTGGAAAACTCATTTGCTTTCTACCCTAAGACAGAGAAAGATATTTTTGTTGATTTTATGATTTTATGAACAAGAAATAAAACTTACTGAAATTAAACAAACTACTATACTAACTACACATATATCTAACTAAAATACTAACAAATATACTAAACAAATAAACAACAAACAGACCTGGAAACACTCCAAATTTGTCCTGTGTATAATGACTTCCAAGCTGGTCGGAGGAAGGAAACTCGCACCGAATAATCCAGAAGCTTTTTGTAAACGATAGGTTGCAATGCTCTTTGAGTTTATTTACAGTACAAACAAGACATAAAAAACCATAACAATTATATGATTTATAAATCTCTGCAATTAGGTAAACCTGTTATGCAAAAACTTATACTTAATAATTCAATTGATGAAGACGATAAATCTTTCATTCACAAACTAAATCAAGTAATTGTTATGTTTTTAAATACTGGAAGGAATCAGATATGGATTATATTTGATTAGATCATATCATTTGCAAAATACTAAGATAGCTAAAGTAGTCATTAACCAAATGCAAATTGATACACATAAACATGAAACAAAAGATTGATATTATGAAAAGCTAAAGTTGTAGTAGAACATCAATTTCTGTCTCAGTCTGTATTAAAATTTCATATCCTTGTTCTCCCACGAATGAGGATGATATTATTACAAAAATAATAAGTATTTATAAGTTTTTCCATAGGGTAAAACCTCCCTGTGGAAGTTAAAACTGCTTTACAAAAATATGGGAAGATCTCCCAATGTTCAACTAAACTAGGAAATTAAAATAAGACTAAAATATCCAAATATCCTCTAAACTGTCCATCAAATCCCATGTAATTTCGAATTCACCTGAAAAGGATCCAAAATAGACAAGTTAGAAGACTCTTTTATTAATAAAATGATAAAAATTAAATTCTATAGACTAGCTACAAAATCATCTAATTTTGTAGCTGGTCTAAATAAAGATACAAAATCAGAATTGAAATTAAATCAAATCTTTTAAGAAATTCCATTGATTTGACATCTGTTGGACACACCTACCAGACTTAGAGGGGGGGGGTGAATGAGTGTGGGGCTCTTTTTCCCAAAACTTCCCTCTTGCACAAAAACTCATCAGTTAGCATTCAACATTTATTCATTACCCATTGTTGTCATTTATAACCAGTTAGATGTGAGCACATATCAGCAACATATATCAGCAATATATCATCAACAAATCATCACCACAATGAACACAAAGAACACAAGATGTATGTACAATTTTATTTTTATTAAGGACTACAATCCTTGGGGTTTATCAGCAACAACTGAATAGAGTACAACTCTACAAGAGCACCAGCTCTATATGCAAGACTCATCTTGCATTCTCAGCACTAGCTGAGATGAGGCAACAATCCTCAACAAATATCAATCTGTACCATAAACAAGAGCATCAACCATGCACCAAACTGTGCCATAAACAAGTGCATCCAACCATGTACCAAGTATATACCAATCATGTGTCAAACACTCATCAACAATGACTCATCAATATGTACCAACATCATCAACTATACACCTCATGTATGTGCCAACTCATCAACTGCTTGTCTCAACCATGTACTCAACATGTACCTCAACCAAAAGCCCCCATCAATTTCATCATCAAAATCTGATTTGTAGATTTGTAATAGACCTGGTGTTTCTGATCACATTTCTTCAAACCTTCATTAACTTTAACAGCAAGAAACTAGCATTTTCATCAAACTTTTCTTTAGTCTCACATGCCTAGTTCTGGATTAGTCAACAACCCTAAATTGAAGTAATCATAACTTTGAACCTGTAATGTATAAAGATATGAAATTGATATACAATGTTCTTCCGTGTGTTTTATGCAATTCCTCCAAGTGGCACTACTTGGAACCTCTCATAAAAGGAGTTATAGAAAAAATGGCATACCTTGCTGAATTCTGGCTTATTCTAGAGAGAGACCTTGTAGAGAGTGCCCTGCACAAAATATTTGATGAAATGATCTGAAACTGTTACACAGAATACTAAAGAGTGTACCCTAACCAACACATTTGGTCTCACTGAATGTGGATCTGTTATGAAGAAGTTATGACGTTGTTACCTGAAACACCTGATTTTGACTAGCTTCAGGACTGGCCACAAACCCTATTTTCCACAGAGTGTAACTCGCAAACTACAACAACCCACAAGATGAATTTGGAACCACAGATACATGGATGTGTTTTCTCACTTGCATAGAAATTTCAGGATCTAAATCATTATATAAAAAAAGTTATAGCGAAAATGGTGAGATGACCTGAAAATAACATACCTTAGAAAGCACCATCAAAAGAATTTATCCTTCCTTGCATTTCGGCCTTCTTTTCTTTACTTTCCTCATAATTTTGGCTTAGATATCATTTGTAAACCTCAGACACCTATAGATATTCAATATGCTCAAGTGTGATTCAAATGAGAGAGCCTTGCCTCTTATTTATACTCTCCAAGTAGCTTCCTTAAAAACATCTTCTAG
>SNQJ01S0006622.1:224558-240911 GCA_010110895.2 Picea sitchensis
AATACATTCATTTACACTTTATTTCACCTAATTTGGCCACATAGAGAAGAAGGGTGCCTCATCCCTAGATTTTAGGGAAAACTGCTAATTTTAGATCAAGACTCAACTCCCGGTTCTTGATTTTCTTGATTTTTCTTGATTTTTCTTGATTTATCCTTGATTTATTCCAAATCCCCCATGAAAAACTCATCTATTATTGGGGAATGCACACCTCCTCTTTGAGTGAGATATTTATTCCTTAATTAATGATTTTTGTTGTTACTATTATTAGTAACTACTATTACGGGTCAGTTAAGCGAGTTGGAACTACTTCTCTTGTCAGTTAAGTGAGATTAAGTGAGCTAAGGCACATAATTTAAATGTTGTGGAAATTAATGAGTGTGTGACATGTATCTTTAGTGATCTAGGTCGAACTATGTGGTCTCCCTTAGCTTATGACACCTATTTTAGCTATTTCTAGCTTTTTTTTACTAGAATTTCGATGTTGGAAATTCTATATATTCACCTCCTCTCTTCTTTTTTGAGGATGGTTTCTCATGTATATTAATTTTTTATTAATGTAATTCTCTGATTTATGGATCAAAAACTTTCTCTCATCTCTTGAATGTCAACAAATTGTTTGCGTTCAATTTAGCTAGAAATATAGATCTATCGGGGTTTCTGCGGGAATTCTACAACTTCAACAATACCAAATCATAATCGAATAGAAATAACTATGTACATGAGTAAGAATGCACATAAACAACACATATACCCTGGGGGAACCCTGTATAGGGAGAAAAACACTAGCAAACAATATTCCTTTATTGCATTAATCATGTAAGATCACTTACAAATATCCACCATGAATGTTCTACTCTTAAAGATCTTGCCAAGATGACTCTGACCTAACAAAGACCTAAAATAACTTTCTGAAATAAACCTCTGATATGTTGCCTCTATTGTTCATATACAACATTGATATGTGTCTTTGGTATGTTTCCTCTTTATCACTGATAGGTGCCTCTATTGCTTCACCCTTAACCTGCATATCAAAACTGTGTTGAAGAGAGGGGTTGACCTCTTCCTATATAGGTTGATGAGGAGAAGAGGAGAGGATTGAAATACTAACTTGTTTGCATGAGTTAATCAAAACTCAGATTTATACTTTAGTTCAAACTTAGAACTAGACTTGAGACTGGTTGCAACTCAACATTATACTTTAGTTCGAAAATAGAACTAGACTTGAGACTAGTAGGCTATAGTTCAAAAATAGAACTATACTTGAGACTAGTATGCTTTAGTTCGAAAATAGAACTAGACTTGAGACCTTAGTTACAACTCATCATTACACTTTAGTTCGAAGATAGAACTATACTTGAGACTTCAGTTCCAACTCAACATTACACTTTAGTTCTAAAATAGAACAAGACTTAAGACTTCAGTTACAACTCAACATTACACTTTAGTTCTAAAATAGAACTAGACTTAAGACTTTAGTTAAAACTCGACATTACACTTTAGTTCTAAAATAGAACTAGACTTAAGACTTTAGTTACAACCTGACTCTTAACAAGGCAATTCAAAATTCTCTTCATGGCGGATAATGTTACATGTGCCAACGCACTAGATCAATACATTTGTATCATTTGCAATATTAAGAATATCATTTGTTTCGAGTTCATAGGAATTTTATATTCAACCTAACTTTTGCTAGATGCCTTGACTTTTTCTCATGGCTCACGAGGTTTGACTAGGCTCACAGAGGTTGTATGTTCCCCTTGACTTTTTCACTAGTCTGTCTATGCTCACAGAGGTTGTATGTTCCCCCTGGATTTTTCATTAGACTCACATAGCATCTCATTCATCTTGACTTATGGGTTGACTCATAGAGGTTGTATGTTCCCCCTAGATTTTTTCAATACCTCACAAGACTAGTTGATTCTCCAAATCTCCCTGTCTAGCCTCAGGGTGGCCCATATGGCCTCTCATTGGAGAATGATTGTCGATGCTACCAAATTTAACACTTCCTCTCAACAAGGGATTCATTCTCAGCCACACCAATCTTTCCTCTCAGTTGCACAAACTGTCTTGAGGTCAGAGGCTTGGTCAGGATATCAACTACCTTCTTGCTCGTGGCTATGTATTGTAACTTTACAGTTTTTCTCTAGACCAAGTTTCGTATGTAGTGGTACCTCATGTCAATATTTTTTGACCTATTGTGAACTATCGGGTTCTCTGTCAATTTTACACAACTTTGATTATCACAGTGAACTACCATCGTCACGAGATTGTCACCAAACAACCCAGAAATTTTTTTATGAGCCATAATGATTCCTTGCTAGCATCACTTGCTCCAATGTAATCACCCTCTATTGTACTTTGTGGAATGTATCCCTACTTCTGGATTGACCAAGAGATCATGGAGGATCCTAAACTGAAGCAGTATGCGAAAATACTCTTTTGATCCACTGGGCTTCCTTCCTAGTCAGCATCTGCATACCCATGTAGAAATAAACCACCACTGGATGTATATCTCAGACCATAAGTAATGGTCCCTCTGAGATATCTCAATATGTGCTTTGTTTCCACCTAGTGTCTTTGTCTCGGTTCATTTATGAATTGACTCATTGCCATCACTGCATAGCATATATCTGGCCTAGTGTGGATCATGTACATCAATGATCTAATCAGCTGCCTATACATGGTGGGATCCACCAAATATGAACTTGTATCAGAATAATTCATCTTCCTCATGTTGGTAACCATCATAATAGACATGTATTTTCAATCCATCACACCAAACTTCTTTAGTATATCCATTGTGTATTTTTGTTGTGCCATAAATATCTCACCCTGTATTTGCCACACTTCCAATCTTAGGAAGTAATGCATTAATCCTAAGTCTTTCATCTCAAATTCTGAGGTTAGCTCCCTCTTACACCAGGATATTAGCCCTTCATCTCCTGTTAGAAAGATATCATCAACATACAGGATTAGTATAACAGGTTGGTTACCTCTTATCTTGAAGTACATATTTGCATCATCATCACTTTTATGAAATCCTAGGCTTTTCATACCAAACTTTGGGAGCTTGCTTAAGAGCATACAAGGAATTCCTTAGCTTGCATACATGAGTGCCTTTGTTATGCGGTATAAAACCATCTGGTTGTTCCAGAAAGACCTGCTATTCAATATTTACATTCAAGAATGTTGTTTTTACATTCATCTTATGTAGCTTCCAACTAAGAATGGGAGATAAAGCAATAATAGTTTGAATGGATGTACACCTAGCTACATGAGAAAAAGTCTCTTCATAATCGATTCCTTCTTTCTAAGTGAATCCTCTCGATACAAATCTTTCTTTGAAATTTTCCACACTTCCATCGTCTCTATGTTTGATCTTATATATCCATTTGGAAGAAACCATTGAATTGTATTTTGGCCTCGGCACAATGTCCCAATCATTGTTCTTTATAATAGACATGTATTCCTCAAGCATAGAATCCTTCCATAATTGTAATTTATCTTCTTCTTCAAATGAATAAGGTTTTACATCACTAATTCTACTCATTAGTGCAACATAGCCTACAAACCTATGAGGCCTCTTCCTTTTCCTGAAAGCTCCTTTGGGAGAAACTATCCTTTCTGCTTCCTGCACTATTTATTTAAGCCACCCTGGATTCATTTTGGCTGGAGTTTCTTCAATATTTATTTCTAAAACTTGAATAGGTTCTAGGGGATCATTACTTGTCCCTTCATGAGGTTCCTCCCTCTGATCACCTGACTCTTCATTTTCATAAGAAGGTGAAGCTGGTTGAACTGCTTTTGATTCCTGTTGAAGCTATCTGGATTTCTTAACTGTGGATTACTCATGGAAAGTCACATATATTCTTACCTCTATTTTCCTATGACCTGGTACATAAATCCTGTAAGCCTTGGAGTTCTCACTATACCCCAAAAAAACCCCTTTCTTGCATGAGGGTTCCATATTTGTCCTCTTTTTCTTATGGAAATGAATATACATAGGACACCCAAATATCCTTAGATTCCCTAATTTAGGTTTGATCCCTGATAAGACTTGTTCAGGAGTCATTTCCTTCAAGGTAGCATGTGGAAACCTATTCTAAATATAAACTACAGTGGAGGTATCTTTTGCCCATAAAGAATTTGGGAGATCCTATTCAAACATCATTTCTTTCGCTGCGTCACAAATTGTCCTATTTTTCCTCTCAACAACTCTATTTTGATGAGGGTTATATGGAATGGTAAATTGTCTCTTAATTCCTACTGACTTGTAGAAATACTCAAACTGAAGAGATTCAAACTCTCCTCTATTGTTTTTTCTAAGGATTTTGATGTGTCCCCCTGACTGCTTTTCAATAAAGGCTTTATACTCCTTGAATTTATCAAATGTGTCACATTTATCTTTAAGGAAATATATCCAACATTTTCTTGAGTAATCATAAATAAAAATGAAATAATATAAACAACCATTAAGTGAGGGAGATTCCATGAGACCATATACATCAGAATGAACCAGATCTAAGATGCCCTAAGCTCTGTTGTCATTACTAGAAAATGATTTCTTTATATTTTTACCTAGCATGCATCCCTTACAAATTTCATTTTTACTAATATAAATAGAGGGCATGCCACATACCATGTTCTGTATATCTGGAAGGGATTTGTAATGAATATTTCCAAGTCTTCTGTGCCAAAACTCGTTGGATCTAGTCGCATCATGAGCTAATGCCTGAACTGACTTTTCTAACACGACGTATAGTCTTCCACTGTGAGTTCCAATGGGTTCTGATATACTTAAGTGGCTACCTTTAGCCCACATTATTGTCTTATTGTCCTTGAAGACCACACAATATCCCTTGTCTTCAAGGGTTTCAACTGATAGTAGATTCTTCTTGAGCCCTGGAACATATAACACTTCATCAATATGAAGTTTGGCCCCAGATTCCAATCTAAAGGAGATAGAGCCTACTCCCTCTATCTTGTAACATTTTTCATCCCCAAGATCAACCTACTCCGCAAAATATTTTGACTTGAAATATGAAACGATCTCCTTGTACCCTGTCATGTGCTTTGATGCACCACTATCTACTAACCAATTTTTTGGCCCTGTGAAAACTGAACTAGATAAGGTAGAAACCAAGTAATATTCTTTTCTATTTTCTTTCTCATTAGATGGACTTTTCTGATTTCTTTTGGATTCATCATCCTCGGAAGTTGAGGCATGATGTTTCCATTTCCTTGGATATTTATTTCTAAAGAAACAATCTTTATAAAAATGACCCAACTTATTACAACTAAAGCATTTAATCTTAGATGTACCAATATTCTTTCCTTTGGATGTACCTTTGGTGGTTAGCTTCCTGTGAGAGCCTTTCTGGAATGTGCCTTTCTTCTTTCCCTTGAATCTTGATGCTAAATTTGAGTGCTCCTCTTTCTTTGGCTTGCTCTTAGTAGCTGTGGGACTCTCCTCCTAGAGGAAATCATTCTAGAACCTCTCAAATGTGGGATGCATCTCTTTCCCACTTACACTAGATAAGAAGGTCTCCCATGAAGAAGGAAGATCGTCAAAAATGTCCTGCACTAAATCATCATCATCTAATGTCACCCCTGTGACCAAAATATGATCTCTGATCTGGGCTATCCTAGAACAAAAAGATGCCACTGATTCACCTTTCTCCATCTTCAGATACTTAATCTTGTGCTTAAGTGTCCTCTTATGACTTGGAGCCTGTTTCTCATACAGATTCACCAAGGTATCCATATAGTCCTTGGCATTCATTAATGAAGTTGTTGTAAGGATTATACTGTCTTTGACTAAGTCAAAGATGATTCGCTTCATCGTTGCTTGAATCTTCTTGAAGGTCTCTCTTCCTGCATTATTCATGGGTTCCTCCACCACTGTGGTCACATACTGATCAAGATCATGCTCATGCAATATATTTTTATCCGGAGCTTCAACACATTTAATTTGGTAGCTCCTTCGAGCATATCCTTGACCCTGAATGAAATGGAGGATGCCATGGACTTCACACTGGAAACTTAATCAAGCTAGATTGGATCTATGTGTACCTGTTGCTATGCTTCAACACGCTTAACACACCCTATGATATGATACCATGCTAAATTATGAGATTCATTTCTTATGCAGATTAATTCTTTTATTTTCTTCAACACATTGATTCCAGCTTAATACACTTCAACAATAACAAATCATAATCGAATAGAAATAACTATGTAGATGACTAAGCATGCACATAAACAACACATATACCCTGGGGAAACCTTGTACAAGGAGAAAAACCCCAAGAAATGATATTCCTGTATTGCATTAATAATGTAAGATCACTTACAAATATCCACCATGAATTTTATGCTCTTAAAGATCTTACCAAGTTGACTCTGACCTAACAAATGCCAAAAAGACCTTGTTGAAATACACCTCATATATGTTTCATCTATTGTTGATATACAACACCAATATGTTTCTTTGGTATGCTTCCTCTTTATCATTGATATGTGCCTCTATTTCTTCACCCTTAACCTACATACCAAAACAGTGTTGAAGAGAGGGGTTGACCTCTGCTTATATAGGTTGAAGAGGAGAAGAGGAGAGGCTCGAAATAGTAACATGTTTGCATGAGTTAATCAAAATGAAGCCTCATACTTTAGTTTGAACCTAGAACTAGACTTGAGACTAGTCATAACTCAACACTATACTTTAGTTCGAAAATAGAACTAGACTTGAGACTTGTATTCTTTAGTTCAAAAATAGAACTAGACTTGAGACCTTAGTTACATCTCAACATTACACTTTATTTTGAAAATAGAACTAGACTTGAGACTTCAGTTACAACTCAACATTACACTTTAGTTCTAAAATAGAACTAGACTTAAGATTTCATTTACAACTGAACATTACACTTTAGTTCTAAAATAGAACTAGACTTAAGACTTCAGTTACAACTCAACATTACACTTTAGTTCTAAAATAGAAATAGACTTAAGAATTCAGTTACAACTTGACTCTTAACAAGGAAATTCAAAATTCTCTTCATGGTGGATAATGTTACATGTGCCAAAGCACTAGATCAATACATTTATATCACTTTCAATATTAGGAATATTATTTGTTTCTATCTCATAGGAATTTTATATTCAACCTAACTTTTGATAGATGCCTTGACTTTTTCTCTTGGCTCACAAGGTTTGACTAGGCTCACAAAGGTTGTATGTTCCCCCTGACTTTTTCACTAGTCTATCTATGCTCACAGAGGTTGTACATTCCCCCTGAATTTTTTACTAGACTATCTATGCTCATAGAGGTTGTACATTCCCCCTGACTTTTTCATTAGACTCACATAGCATCTCGTTCATCCTGAATTTTGGTTTGACTCACAGAGGTTGTACGTTCCCCCAAGATTTTGTCAATACCTCACAAGACTGTTTGATTCTCCAAATCTCCCTAGCTAGCTTCAGGGTGGCCCATATGGCCTCTCATTGTAGAATGACTGTCTATGTTGCCAAATTTAACAACTAGATCATGTATTATCTCTTAGTGGCTCTCATTATTATGCTACTTTTATTGATGATCTAACTAGAAAAACTTTTGTTTATTGCATTCGACAAAAATATGATGATTTTGATGCTTTTAAGAAATGGAAAGATTCAGTTGAGAATGAGACAGGAAAAAGGTTGAAGTTTCTCAGATCAGACAATGGAGGAGGATATTGTAGCAAAGAGTTTGATCATTATTGTTCATACTATGGGATTCGTAAAGAGAAAATAGTTTCAAGAACACGACAAGGAAATGGTGTGTCAGAAAGGATGAACATGAAAATCATGGAGCATGCAAGCAGTATGAAATTTCATGATGGGCTTCCCTTGCAATTCTGGGAAGATGTTGTAGATTCTATTGTTTACTTAATAAACAAAGGACCTTAAATCTCTTTGTATGGTGGAATTACAGAGGAGGAATGGACAAGTACAAAGGTAAACTATTCTTTTTTGAAGACTTTCGGTTGTGAAACATTTGTCCATATTGATAAGAAAATAGAAGAAAGCTTGAGGAAAAATCCAAGAAGTGTGCCTCTATTGGATGCTGTGTTAATGATTTTGGTTATCTCTTATGGGATTATGAAAATCACAAAAGCATTAGGAATAGAGATGTCATATTCAATGATAAGTTCATGTACAAATATCATTTGAAGGGAAAGAAACAAGAAAAACAAAAATAAGAATAAACAGTGCTAGATGAGATCACTGAAAAACAAATTCCAAAGGTACCAAAAAATCAAAATGTACAACAACAAGAGAAGCATGTACCTCAAACTCCTACAATTGTTTTTAGAATATCTATTAGGTTAAGTAGAACCCCTTAATGATACTCTCCTTCATTGTACTATTTATTGTTGATTGATCTGGTGAACTAAAATGTTATGAAGAGGCAATGCAAGTATACACTAAAAATAAGTGGGAACAAGGAATGAAAGAAGAAATGGATTCCATGGTAAATAACTAGACTTGGGACTCGGGTTGGTTTCCTACAGGAAAATGATCATTGCAGAATAAATGGGTTTATGGGTTGAATGAAGAAGATGGAGGAAAAAAGAGGTGCAAGGCTAGACTTGTTGTAAAGGGGTTTGCACAAAAGAAAAGTATAGATTTTGATGAAATATTTTGTCGTCTTGTTAAGATGACTTAAATTAGGACTATTTTAAGTCTTGTGGTAGTAGATGATTTACATCTTGAATAGTTATATGTAAAAATAACTTTTCTCCATGGGGATTTGGAAGAAGAGATTTATATGCAGAAGCCACATCGGTATGACGTCAAAGGGAAGGAAAATTTGGTATGTGGGTTGAAGAAGAGATTTTGTGTCCTAAAGAAAGCTCCAAGGAAGTGGTATTTGAAGTTTGGAAGGCTTATGATAGAACTAGGTTATAGTAGATTTCATTATGATCACTATGTTTATTTTAAAATGATAGAAAATGGAATTTATATTATCTTGCTATTATATGTAGATGGAATTCTTGTTGCGGGTTATAATATCCACGATATAAATGTTCTCAAGAAGAAATTAGCTAATTCATTTTCAATGAATGATTTGGGTGTTGCAAAGAAAATCCTTGGTATGATAATAACAAGAATCAGGAAAAATCACAAATTGACATTGTCTCAGGGTGATTACATAGAGAAGGTGTTGGAGAGGTTTAGAATGTAGAATGAAAAACCAGGTAGTACACCTTTGTCCAACCATTTCAAATTAACTAAGGAAATGTGTCCCAAGACATAGGAGGACATAAAATACATGTCCAAGGTCCCTTATTCATCAACAATTGGTATCTTTATGTATGTGATGGTTTGTACAAGATCAGATATTGCACATGCAGTGGGATTTGTGAGTAAGTATATGAACAATCCAAGTAAAGAACATTGGAAGGTAGTAAATTGTATTCTCAGGTATTTGAGAGCTACTTCTACTCATGCATTATTGATCCAAAAAGGATCCAGATAAGGCTAATAACAACTCTGAACTCGCAAACGAAACACATGACGCTCATAATAGCCTCAATAGACAAAGAAAGGGAAAAAATTCAAAGTTCTCAAAACTCAACAAAAATGAAATTATCGTGAAGAGCACGTCGCAGGATTTCTATCAGCGTAAACGTCTTATCAAACAGAGTTATGGATTGAAAGATACTCACAGTCAACATTTGGTTAAACTAGCCCAATTAGTAGGGGGATGAGTCATCATCCGTACTGTTCACATCAGCATTCATACAGATGATGTCAACATCAGTACAATATACGTGGAAAGCGAATAAGGTGACACATGTCATGTTGACGTCATCATGGTGACATGGAAGCACTAGAGGCTACCACTTGTCACCCAGATTTGGCACTTCCAGACCAATCCGTGGACCAATAGGAATTTTCCATGTGGCACTCCATACGGTCCATATAATGACATGGCATGGTTGTTAACAGGTAAATCGGTATATGCGGACATGAACTAATCCCCCTAGATCCACCTAGATCTAGAACAAAACAAGACGGAACAATATGCTTTCCCTAGATTATGATCATTGAATTTAACTACCAAAAGAGGAATAAATAACATACCTCATGAATCACTTCCTTATGTCTTTGTTGATCCTCCTTTGCTCCAATGCTCCTACGATATTGGATCTGTAATAACACAAATCGACCAACATGAAAGTAGCAATAGCGAAATTCAATGATAACCTAAACATGTGATCAAGGAGTCATGTAATAAAATATCAATCATTTTATGGGAAAGAGACATGCCACCATATTATATTAATGAAAGGTAGAAGATACAACTGAATTGCATTGATGTCGCAAGTTCCCTTTCAATGGCCCTTCGTTCTGACACACACATACATTTTCTCCGACCTTTTGCGTGAAGACTTCTCTCAAAAACTTGATGGATGAATGGAAACCTCAAGCATCACTTGAAATAAGATTCCTCACAGTCTTCACCCTATTCTTTCTCAATCTCTATGATTCTTCATGCTTGTACCTATAACATTTTCCATGAGAAGCCTATCATTATATAGAAGAAGCTAAAGTGGTTAAAGATATGAGGATGATCCCATCAAATTAGAGAAGTCAGTAGGATCATAACCACACAGATGCCACTTCATATTTCTACAAGATTCCACTTCTAGAAGCTGCTATAACTTCTTTCCTCTTTTAGTTTCAAAGTACAACATGCATAAATTAGGGATTTCCGCACTATTTAAATGGAATCACTCATGACGGACTTTCAAAAATGCATCCTAGAAGGGTGGAAATAGGTTTCTTTTATCAGGCAGAAGATTATTATATTGGGAACCTGAAAACACCTTTATGTAATCATCATTAGGGTGACCAAAATAATGTGTAACAAAATGCCTCCAAAAGTATGAGACTGGAAATCGAGATAGCCGAAATACTTTGTAAAATAAGTGTGTATGTGTCAAGAACTAGGGGCAGACCAATCGGGAACCTGCAAACAATCAAGCATCTATACAATATCACATCATGTCTGAAGTAGGCATTCCCATGTCCAGACTGTAAATGATTAAAAATCATAAATGTAGGTCATGGCCACCAATTATACAACGTGGATCCATGTCAACAAGATTCTACATAGCCACTGGGAATACACTGTGGATCCATGCATAAAAAACTCAAGTATGAACATAGCCATGAGACATACAAAGTGGATCTATGCATCAAAACAAATCACAGATACTCTTCCGCAACCTGGACCAAAAATGATGAAGTCCAGGGTCTTCATTCCATCATCCGTTAGTACGATTCTAGTCACGTGATTATAGATGTTGAAGTCGAACATGAATAGAAACCACTTGATTACCAGTCATTAATGAAAATTGTTAACAAGTGCGAGGGAAATCACCATTGATGTCAATGACTCCCAAGGTACCCCAGTACAATCCAACAAGTGTGAATGAATGAGTTGAAGTCAAACACTCGACATAATCTTTCGATCAGGGATGAATGATGTGGAATCATTATCGAAAGAGAAGAACCTACCATTGAGGCATGTAGACTCTAAGGTACTAAATAATTTCTATGCCTTTTTCCTGGATAATGAGTTGAAGTCGACAGGAAAAGGCTCATCACAGGAGGGCCTTGATGTATCCCCCATCAATGACATGAAATAAGTAACAGATTTAGGATAGAGAAAAATACATATGTGACTTGGGACTGACACAAGGAAGGCCGAAATGGTAAGAATATACAATTACAGATGGTCGACTCGAAAGAAGGTTTCAGTTGAACTTCTCTTGAACATATGAATAAAATAGCAATGATCTTGGTCGTATTGACTCAAAGATGACCCAAGATATGAAATTTAAGAAGGCCATACAAGAGACAAATGGATTACCCAACCCAGATTCAAATGACGAAAAGGGGTGTCATGTTCAAGAGTGACGCTTACTTCCATAAATATAGATACAGAGACACATTCCTTTCCCAAAATTTCCTCCACCATTTCTGGTGAGTACCTCTTTATTTTTACGGAAGATTGAGGAGGATAAAATATGCTTGTTTATGTAAGCTCATCCTTCTTAGGGTTCTTTAAATGTACTTTGAGGGACTCATGTAAATTGGTAGATGTGGACATGAACTAATCCCTCTAGATCCACTTGGATCTAGAACAAAACAAGACAGAACAATACACTTTCCCTAGATTATGATCATTGAATTTAATTACCAAAAGAGGCATAGATAACATACCTTATGAATCGCTTCATTATGTCTTTGTTAATCCTTCTTTGCTCCAATGGTCCTATGAGATCATATTTGTAATAACACAAATCGACCAACGTCAAAGTAGCAATAGAAAAATTCAATGATAACCTAAACATGTGATCAAGGAGTCATGTAATAAAATATCAATCATTTTATGGGAAAGAGACATTCCACTGTATTATATTAATGAAAGGCAGAAGATACAACCGAATTGCCTTGATGTTGCAAGTTCCCTTTCAGTGACCCTTCATTCTGACACACACATACATTTTCTCCGACCTTTTGCATGAATACCTCTCTCAAAAACTTGATGGATGAATGGAGACCTCAAGCATCACTTGAAATAAGATTCTTCACACTCTTCAACCTATTATTTCTCAATCTCTATGCTTCTTCATGATTGTACCTCTAACCTTTTCAATGAGAATCCTATCAGTATATAGGAGAATCTAAAGTGGTTAAAGAGATGAGGATGATCCCATCAAATTAGAGAAGTCAGTAGGATCGTAACCACATGGATGCCACTTCATATTTCTAGAAGATTCCACTGCTAGAAGATGCTAGAACTTCTTTCCTCTTTTAGTTTCAAAGTGCCACCGCCACCGACTTATATATCATCTTACGGAAATCTCGCATACTGGCTATAGTACAACATGCGAAGATCACGGATTTTCGCACTGTGTAAATGGAGTTGCTCGCAACGACCTTTCAAAAATGCATCTTGCAAGGGTGGAAAGAGGTTGCTTTTCTTAGGAAAAAGATTATATTGGGAACCTGAAAAAACCTTTATGTAATCATCATCAGGGTGACCAAAATAATGTGTAACAGAATGCCCCCCAAAGTATGAGACTAGAACTCAAGATAGCCAAAATACTTTGTAAAATAAGCGTGTATTTGTCAAGAACTAGGGGCACACCAATCGGGAACCTGCAAATAATCAAGCATCTGTACAATATCACATCATGTTTGAAGTAGGCATTCCCATGTCCAGATCGTAAATGATTGAAATCATAAATGTAGTTCACGTCCACCAATTATACAATGTGGATCCATGTCAACAAGCATAGCCACTGGGAATACACTATGAATCCATGCCTAAAAAACTCAAGTATGAAAATAGCCATGAGACATACAAAGTGGATCTCTGCATCTAAACAAATCACAGATACTCTTCTGCAACTTGGACCAAAAATGATGAAGTCCAGGGTCTTCATTCCATCATCCGTTAGTATGATTCTAGTCATGTGATTACATATGTTGAAGTAAAACATCAATAGAAACCACTTGATTACCAATCATTAATGAAAATTGTTAACACGTACGAGGGAAATCACCATTGATGTCAATGACTCCTAGGGTACCCTAGTACAATCCAACAAGTGTGAATGAATGAGTTGAAGTCGAACACTTGACATAATATTTCAATCAGGGATCAATGACGTGGATCCATTGTCGAAAGAAAAGAAATTTCCATTGAGGCATGCAGACTCTAAGGTACTAAATAATTTCTAAGCCTTTTTCCTGGATAATGAGCTGAAGTTGACATAAAAAGGCTCGTCACAAGAGGGTCTTGATGTATCCCCCATCAATGACACGAAATAAGTAATAGATTTACGATAGAGAAAAATACATATGTGACTTGGGACTGACACAAGGAATGTCAACATGGTAAGAATAAATAATTACAGATGGCCGACTCAAAAGAAGGTTTTAGTTGAACTTCTCTTGAACATATGAATGAAACGACAACGATCTTGGTAGTATTGACTTAAAGATGACCCGAGATATGAACTTTAAGAAGGTCAGACAAGAGACAAACAAATTACCCAACTCAGATTCAAATGACGGAGAGGGGTCTCATGTTCAAGAGTGACGTTTACTGCCATAAATACATATACAGAGACACATTCCTTTACCAAAATTTTCCCCACCATTTCTAGTGAGTACCTCTTCATTTTTACACAAGCTTGAGGAGGATAACATATACTTGTTGATGTAAGCTCATCCTTCTTAGGGTTAGTTAAATGTACTCCGAGGGACTCATGTAAATCGGTAGATGCAGACATGAACTAATCCCCTTAGAACCACCTGGATCTAGAACAAAACAAGATGGAACAATACGCTTTCCCTAGATTATGATCATTGAATTTAATTACCAAAAGAGACAAAGATAACATACCTTATGAATCTCTTCCTTATATCTTTGTTGATCCTTCTTTTCTCTAATGCTCCTAAGAGATAAGATCTGTAATAACACAAATCGACCAACGTGAAAGTAGCAATAGAAAAATTCAATGATAACATAAACATGTGATCAAGGAGTCATGTAATAAAATATAAATCATTTTATGGGAAAGAGACATGCCACTGTATTATATTAATGAAAGGTAGAAGATACAACCGAATTGCATTGATGTCACAAGTTCCCTTTCAGTGGCCCTTCGTTCTGACACACACATACATTTGCTCCGACCTTTTGCATGAATACTTCTCTCAAAAACTTGATGGATGAATGGAGACCTCAAGCATCACTTGAAATAAGATTCTTCACACTCTTCAGCCTATTCTTTCTCAATCTCTATGCTTCTTCATGCTTGTACCTCTAACCTTTTCCATGAGAAGCCTATCATTATATAGGAGAAGCTAAAGTGGTTAAAGAGATGAGGATGATCCCATCAAATCAGAGAAGTCAGTAGGATCGTAACCACACGGACGTCACTTCATATTTCCAAAATATTCCACTTCTAGAAGCTGCTAGAACTTCTTTCCTCTTTTACTTTCAAAGCACCGTCGCAACCCACCTATATATCATCCTGTGGAAATCCCGTGTACTGGCTATAGTACAACATGCGGAAATTAGGGATTTTTGCACTGTGTAAATGGAGTTTCTCATTGCGGCCTTTCAAAAATGAATCTTGCAAGGGTGGAAAGAGGTTTCTTTTCTCAGGAAAAAGATTATATTAGGAACTTGAAAACACCTTTATGTAATCATCATCAGGGTGACCAAAATAATTTGTCACAATGGTGAGTTGGTAGTCTGTACGATGACATGGCATATGTATGATGATATGGTGCTGACATGGCAGGGGATGGCCTGGCCGAATGGGAGGCTACCACATGTCCTAATCAGGGGTTGCCACATGGTAGGCCTTAGAAGGACAATGACATGACATATCCAAATTTTGAAAAAAAATAAGGATTGGTAGGTCTGCAACCATGCAAAATCTGGCCACGTCCTAACCATTAGCACCTCAAATAGAGCCACCACCAAAATGGGCGGAACACATTACATATATAATATATTGTTTCAAATATTAAACTAAAAGGGGGAGCCCTGCGGGTTTCACTGCTGGACCTCCTCTCCATACTATGTCTTAGTACTCACGCCATAACAAATAGGACAATGACCACTACATTGTATTGAATGCCACAAAATTTACTTAAGAGTTGAATCTGTCGAGCCCTGGGAGGTGGCATGCATGTGGTATATAATGGGAACACATTTTGAGGTAGGTATAGTAACTAATTGCAAGTTGCAGAGGGGAACAAAAACTGAGACGAATTTCTTCTTGCGTCTGGGAGTGCCAAAGTCAAATCGAATTCTAGGAAATTCGACGCCACAAATTTAGTGGTGTTTTCTATTTTCTGATCTAAGCATTATTTCTACAGCTTGATTTGAGAATGAGTTATACTTATGTATTTTTCCAAATTATTTTGTTGAGTTAATGAAAAACCCTCCCCATTTGACAGCAGGACCCGAAGACGTACTCCACCAGGGATGAACTTCGATATCAAGTTTTTTTGTTCATATTTGATTCTTATGTATTTTCATTATTGATTTTTTCCTTCTTTAAAGGTGCACTTTAATTTATGTTCATTTAATGCAATTCTTTATAAGTCACTTGATGAAAATATCCTAGATCTGTTGGAAGATTGATTGTTGTCATTGATGTCAACCCTAGTCATGGGTTTTGGACCGCAAGATTGATAAAGGTATTTGGACATGAAGGAAAATGCACATGCATATACAACACCCATGAATGGATAGTATACATCATGTTG
>SNQJ01S0006622.1:240924-261281 GCA_010110895.2 Picea sitchensis
AGTGCATATGTGGCCCCATGTAACATTGAATGCTACAAATGTCATAACTATGGACACATAGCTAGTGATTGTAGAAGCATGATCGATACTTCCATGAAAGAGAATATTGATATCATATATAAGAAAGTATGGATAAGAAAACACAAAGAACAGGTTAACAAAGACAAGGTCCCATAGATTGCAATATTGGCAATAAAACAAGATGAAGAAAATTCTACAGAGAAAAAGAAAGATGTCAGATACAGAAAGGTTTGGAAAATAATTGAAAGAAAAGAAGGATAGGTAATTAAGGAAAAAGTTCAGGAGATTGTAATTTTAGGCATTGTAGTGAAAGATGAATCCACAAACAAAAGGAAAGAAGTCAGAGTTCAGAGAGATGATGAATCTACCAATGAAGATGATGATAAATCTACCAATGAAGATGATGACAAATCTACCAATGAAGATGATGATGAATACACATCAGAGTAGGAATTGTTCTGAGCCATCCAACTTAGAGATTCCCAGGTAATATGAATATTAGACAGGGGGAGTTTATAAGATAGTTGTGATAGACCAAATAACCATCCTTCAAGCAGCTTGCGGAGTTTGAGAAGAAAGATCTAGAGCAGTCAGTTAGAAGAAGTACAATTTGATGGATTAAACAAGACTTCATGATAGTATAGTGATAAATGGGTCAGCATTATGGACAGTTGCACAAATAGAGTCTTGGATAGTATGGACGAGAGCATGGATTCATAGATTGGTTCAAAGAGTGGTTCAAAGAAAAAGGAACATTATCATAATGAATGATAACTACACAGTAAATGGCTCGAACAATGCTAATGGATTCCAAATTGACAGATATGTTTTGGACACATGCAGTGCATACAACTGTTCACATTCAAAACATAGTAATGCTNGTTAGTTAACAGTGGGATTTACAGTGCACCGGGGCTGAGGGGTTTTGGGCTCGGAGGGCTAGGACGTCCATAGATGTCCTAGGGCCAGGCGTACTGGTCGGTAGGGTGGCTGGTTTTGGGGTGTCTTCAGGAGCAAGCTACTGTGGATAGGTTGAAGCGAAGGGAGCGACAGCATCAGAGCGAGGTATTTAACTTGTTATGCAAATTGTTATGTAAATTTAACTTGTTATGCAAATGGAAATGTAAATTGTTAATTTATTTATTGAAATATGGGAGTGAATATGCTAGATTAAGTGAAATTTTGAGTAAATTTCAAATTTACTGTTCCGTATTAATTCAATGGTAGTCTAAATTAAATGCCGGTTATTACACACATAACTAGTGATTGTAGAAGCATGATTGATACTTCCATGAAAGAGAATATTGATATCAGATATAAGAAAGTATGGATAAGAAAATAGGAAGAACAGGTGAACAAATACCAGGTACCAGAGATCGCAAGATTGGAAATAAAACAAGATGAATAAAATTCTACAGAGAAAAGGAAATATGTTAGATACATAAAGGTTTGGAAAATAACTGAAAGAAAGGAACGAAATGTAAATAAGGAACAGGTTCAAGATATTGTACTTTTAGGCATTGTAGTGAAAGATGAATCCATAGATAGAAAGAAAGAAGTTAGGGCTCAGAGAGATAATGAATCTACCAATGAAGATGATGATGAATCTAACAATGAAGATGATGATGAATACACATCAGAGCAAGAATTGTTCTTAGGTATCCGTCTTCGAGACTCCCAGGTAATATGAATATTAGACAAGGGGGAGTCTATGTGATATCTATGACAAACCAAAGAACCATCCTTCGAGCAGCTTGCAGAGTTTGAGAAGATAGATCCAAAGCAGTCAGTTTGAAGAAGTACAATTTGATGGATTAATCAAGACTTCATGATAATATAGTGATAAATGGGTCAACATTATGGACAATTGCGCAAGTAGATTCTTGGACAGTATGTAAGAGAGAATGGATTCATAAATTGGTTCAAAGAGTGGTTCAGAGACAAAGGAAAGTTATCATAATGGATGATAATTACATAGGAAATGGATCGAACAATGCTAATGGATTCCAAATTGACAGATATGTTTTTGGACACATGAAGTGCATACAACATTTCACATTCAAAATAGACTATTGCTCAGAAACAACAATGAAAAAACTCCCTAAGAACTATGGAAAGGAAGCACAAACAACAACCTATACATGAAGAGAGAAATTTGCAAAGGATATGTAGAATGAATTTGAAATTTCATTACTTGGAGAACTATCCTTTTTTCTGGGTCTTCATATATGTCAAAGAAACCAAGGAAATTTCATTTCTCAAACTAGGTATATCAGAGAAATGCTAAAGAGGTTCAAAATGGAAGATTGCAAACTAGTTATCACTCCCATGTAAACTAGTTGCAAGTTGAGAAAATATGATGATTCAAAGTCCACAGATCAGAGGAAATACAGGTCAATGATTGATAGCCTACTATATGTGACAACATCCAGACCAAATGTAATGCAGGCAGTTGGACAGGTGGCATGATTTCAAGCAGCATCAAAGGAATCACATATATTAACAGTGAAGAGGATTTTCAGATATGTCAAAGGAATATAAGAGTTTGGATTTTGGTATCCAAAAGGAAAGGATCTATCACTTATTGCCTACACATATGTAGATTGGGCAAGTTTCATTGATGATCGACGAAGCACCAATGGAGCAACATTCTACTTGGGTGAGTATTTAGTATCTTGGCTAAGCAAGAAACAATCATAAATATCCTTATCTACAACCAAGGAAGAGTATATTGTAGCAACAACATGTTGTACACATGTTCTATAGATGAAACAAAATTTGACAGATATACAAGTTGAGTATGATGAGCCCATTCTAATCTATTGATAATACAAGCACCATAAGTATCTCAAAAAACCCAGTGATGCACTCGAAGAAAAAGGACATTCCAATAAAGTATCACATTCTACGGGAACACGTTGTAGAGAATAACAACAGAGTTGAATATGTGAGAAAAAAAGAACAAGTGGCATACAACTTTACAAAACTACTTCCACAGGAAGCCCTTTAGTATCTTCGCCAAAAACTAGGAGTAATTTCTACTCCAAAATGAATGATTTTGAATGCTTATATTATATGTCTTAGATGTACAAGAGGAAGAACCATAAATAGGACAAAAGGGGAGAGATTTATCAGATGCAAAGGTAAATTATTGGAGAGAGAGCATAGATGCATGTTTCCAAGGGGAGTGATTGTCACAAGGGAAGAATGAGCGATATGACTTCAGAGTGATACCCTTTGTAAAAGGGGGAGATATTATTCATATGAAGGGAGAGAGAGTAATTAGAGGCTTGTAAACACAAAGAAAAATCAAAGGCACGTGGGCAAGGGAAGCAACCAAAAGGAGAGTTCAGTCAGGGGGAGCAACCCCAAAGGGAGATACACTTGTCCATTGATGTCAAAGTGGGGGATATAGAAACATTAATGAGGAGTATAAGCATGGATTTTATCATGACTAATTGTTTCCATCAATTTTAGTGTTTTCATCAATGCCAAAGGGGGATATTGTCATACAGTTGGCTTAGGTTGATGGATTGTTGGTTGTCATTGATGTCAACCATAGGAGAGTGATATTGTATATTGATGTCAACCCTTATTTATTGATTTCAACCCTTAGAGAAAGTCCGATAGAGAATTCCGGTGGGACAAAGGTTTGGGTAATGGACCCAAGCTTGTTTCATGTATAATGGTATGTGTTTTAATAGATTTAAAGGTAAGACTATTCTAGATAGATAGGACATGTCATTCCATTTCGGGTGGTATGTGGAACGTCACATAAATCCTCACGGTTAGAGAGTTATGACCATGAGAAGTTGGAGAACCCAAGTTTGGGTAATGGACCCAAGTTTGTTTGATGGATAATGGTATGGGTTTTTATATATTTGCAGGTAAGACTATTCTATATGGATAGTACATGGCATGACATTTTTGGTGGTATGCGGAACGACAAATAACTCCTCATGGTTTGAGAGTTATGGGCCTTACGAAGTTGGAGGACCCTCATATGTTGGCTTGAAGCCCCAAAAGGTCAAACAAGTCAACGACCTTGCAAAGAAAAAATTATTATTTAAATGATAAAGTAAAATGACAAAGTCAAGAAGGACTATTTAAATAATAAAGTGAAGTGACAAATTCAAGGAGGAATATTTAAATAATAAATTAATGGATAAATTTCTAATTATGGAAAGTGATTAACCCTAAAAATGAGGAAAATAGGTTAAGTGACCTATAAATGGGTTAAGTGACCTAGAAATGGGTTAATTGACCTAGATGGAGAGTATAAATAACAGGCAAGGCTCTCTCATTTTAAATCACACTTGAAAATATTGATTATCTATATGTTATTGAGGTAACCAAGAGATATATAAGACTAATTTCAAAGGGAAGGTGAAGAAAATAAGGTCAAAATTCAAGGGAGGATAAATTCTTTTGATGATGATTTGTAAGGTATGTTATTTACAGGTCATCTCACCATTTTCGTAATAAGTTTTTTTCTCGAATGATTCAGACAGTGAAATTTCTATTCCATTGAGGAAACATATCCAAGTATATGTGGTAACAAATTCAGATTGTGGGGCATTGTATGTTTGGAGTTACACTGTGTGGAAAATAGGGTTTGTGGCTAGTCCTGAAACTAGTCTAAAAGAGGTGTTTCGAGTAAAAACATCATAAATTCTTCATAAGAGATTCAAATTCAGTAAGACAAAATGTGTTGGTTATATTATATTTTGAATTATGTTTTTTAACATTTTCAGATCGATTTAACAAATATTCCATGCGGGGCATGCTCTTCAAGGTCGCTCTCTAGAATAATCCAAAATTCAACAAGATATGCCATTTTTTCTATAACTCCTTTTCTGAGAGGTTTCAAATAGTGACACTTGGAGGAATTGCACATAAAATACTCAAGAATTGTTTTTATCAGTGACATATATTTATTCATTACAAGTACATAGTTATGATTATTTCAAATTATTGTTGTTGACTAATCCAAAACTAGTCATGTGAGACTAAAGAAAAGTTTGATGAAAATGCTAGTCTCTTATTGTTAAAGTTAAGGAAGGTTTGTAGGTATGTGATCATATACAACGGGTCCATTACAGAGTTACAAATCAGATTTGGATGATGAAATTGATGAAGGCATTTGGTTGAGGTACATGTCAGGTACATGGTTGAGACAAGTAGTTGATGCGTTGGCACATACATGAGGTGTATAGTTGATGATGTTGGTACATATTGATGAGTCATAGTTGATGAGTAGTTGATACATTATTGGTACATACTTGATACATGGATGGAGGCACTTTTTAGTAGTATTATTGACACATGGTTTATGGATGATGGAGCATACTTGTATTATTATGACTTGTTGGTGATGATTATGAGTTGTTGTGTTATGCTTGGTTGATGCACATCTTTGAGAGTTGTTTTGGTGATTGATCTTAGTAAGTAGATCTGATTTGGTTGATAATATTGATGAGAGAGGTTGTTGTGATAGGTTGTTTTGACAGGTTATTTGTACAGGTTTGGTGCATGGTTGATGCACTTTTTCATGGTACGGGTTGAGGTACAGGTTGGTGCATGGTTGATGAACTTGTTTATGGTACAGGAAGATTACAGGTTGCTTGGTACAGGTCGGTGCATGGTTGATGCATTTTTTTATGGTACAGGTTGATTACAGGTTGAGGTACAGGTTGATGCATGGATGCTGCATGGTTCAGGTTATTGGTATAGGTTATTTGGTGCAAGTAGATTGGTATAGGCTTACAGCAGTATATATCACAGTGATAGTGTGACAGTGGTTCCATCACTCTACTTATACTTCAGAGAGGTTGGATGGGGTAAGGACAAGTGTTTGTATCCACCTTCTGGTTGTAGCCAGAGAACATAGGGGGTTGTAGCCTCCTTCTCGTTATAGCTAGATAATTGGGGAGTTCGATCTTCCATCAGGTTGTAGCTTGAGAAATTAGGGGTTGCAGCCTTGTTCTAGTTGCAGCTGGAAAACAAAGAAAGTTGGTTCTTCCAATGAATGTAATTCTTCAAGAAATATAAGAAAAAACATTATGTGGTTTTCTCCTTCTTTGGGTTTCCACATAAAACACTGGTGTACTGTGTATGTGTATGATTGTTCATTTGTTCATTTTTATTTACTCTGTAGTTATTGGATGATAATGATACATTGATATAACACTTGGATTATATGGTAAAAAAAGATTAAATTTCTCTATTACTGATTCACCCCCCCTCTCAATAATCCAACATTTGGTTCTCAGGTAAAATTAATATCTGAAGCACTAGTTAAAGACATGGATCTTGAAATGAAACCACATCCGAAGCCTTGTGATCTTGGTTGGTTATGTGATAAAGAAAAAATTAATGTCACAAAACAATGTAGGGTCAGATTTTCTATTGCTTAAAAGTTGATTGATGAAGTGTATTTGGATGTTGTACCACTTGATATATGTGGAATAGTGTTGGTAAGTCCTTATATTTATGATAGAAAATCAATCTTCTTTCGTCATGAGAACAAATACCACCTTACTAAGGGGGGAGTGGAATATATTGTTAGATCTCACAACATGAGGGTAAATACAACAATTGTTAGTGCGGGGAAAATGAAAAGACTCATAAAAACGAACAAGAGATATGTACTCATGGTTGTAAGAGAGAAATATGTCGGGGCATCTGATGCTTTCCAAGGATGTGATCCTTTCCATAAAAAGGAATTAATTGATATTGTTTTTAAGTATGATGATATTTTTCAGGAACCATATGGGTTACCTCCTAAGAGGGAAATCCAACATGAAATACATCTTCATCAAGATTATCCTCTTCCTAATGTGGGAATGTACAAGATGTTATTTGTGGAGATGATAGATATGAAGAAGCAGGTACATGCCTTATTGGATCAAGGGGTTGTCAGACATAGTTCATCTCATTGTGGTTCTCTGATCGTGATGATGCCAAATAAAAATGGCACATGGAGAATGTGTGTCGATTACCAGGCCTTAATTAAAATCATGGTGAAAAATCGATACCCTCTTCCTCATATAGAGGATTTACTTTATCAGTTAAAGAATGTTGTTTGTTTCACTAATTTGGATTTGCGTAGTGGATACCATCAAATCAGGGTCGCAAAACATGATGCATGGAGAACTTCCTTTAAAACCAAACAGGGATTGTTTGAGTGGTTAGTTATGTCATTTGGGCTTTTTAATGCTCCGACAACTTTCATGCATGTGATGAATGATGCATTCATGCCTTTCCTAGATGAGTTTGTGATTGTATATTTAGACGCACTTCTTATTTTTAGCGGGACTTGGGATGAACATGTGAGGCATGCAAAGAGAGTATAGTGCAGAGAGGGGGTACCCCCTCTGCGGGGTCCAAGGGTAAGCGGGCCCCCAGCGGGGGTTCAGGGAAAGCATCCCCCGATGGGGGTTCGGGGGTGAAGCCCCCGAAGAAAAAATTGCCTTGTAAAAGTATATTGTAATTTCATTGTAAATCTGGATCATTCATTATAAGGTCGCAGATCTAATGGTAGAGATTATGTTAGGGTTTTTTTCCCTAGAAGGCAACCCTCTTTTATGAGGGAAATGTATTATGGCTATGGATGATGGTGAATATTGTATTCTGAGAGAGGAGACTGTGAGAGAAAGAAGAGGAAGTTACAACGGGTTTTTTTGTAGGTTGTATCCCTTCATTTGTTGGATAATAATAAAAGAAGGACCTGACAATTTCTCTGGTGGACGTAGCCCACACTGGGTGAACAACGTAAATCTGTGTCTCTCTTGTATTGTGTGTCTTCTGTGTTTTTTTTCTGCATTTGTTTTATTTTATTGCTCCGCGGTCCTGTTTTTCTAACATTGAATACTTTGCAAAGAGAAAAGTTGTATGTAAAATTGTCTAAATGTGAATTTGGAAAGACTGCACTTGTGTACTTAGGTCATATTGTAGGAGGAGGACAATTAAAAATTGATACTTCTAAAATTGATGTAATTGTAAATTGGCCTGAGCCAAAAGTGTAACCAAGGTTCGAATATTCTTAGGTGCAATCATGTATTGGAGGAGGTTCATTTCAAAATTATCCTTTATACCAGCTCCTTTGCATGCCTTAACTAGTGTGAAGAACACTTTTCAATGGGAAGGAAAGCAACAAAAATATTTCGACACTTTAAAGGAGAAGATTAGTACTGCACCAATATTAGCACTATTGAATCTTCAACAACCTTTTGAGATTGAGACAGATGCTAGTGGATATGCCATGGGTGCAATATTGATGCAATATCGTAAGCCTATCTGTTACCACTCTGAAAATTTTAACCAAGTTGTTCTTAACTATCCTACATATGACAAACAAGTGTATGCATTAGCCCAAAGTGTAAAGAAATGCAAGCACTACTTGTTAGGGAAGGAAACAATCATACATACATATCACCAACCCTTATAGTATCTCCAAGCACAGACCAAACTGCAACAATATGGACACTACAGATGGATGGGTTTTCTACAACAATTTCATTTGGTAATCAAGTACAAAAAGGGTACAAGTAACAAGGTATCTAATATTCTTTCTAGACCTCCTGTTGTTGCTTCTATAATTTTGAAGAATACTTATTTATCTCATGATATATATGTAGAGCGATATGTAATTGATGAATATTTTAAAGAATCATATGAGAATATAACCCATGGTGCATAGGTAGAGAACTAATTTCTATAGGTAAAACTTCTCTGCCATCTTAGAAAGCTATGTATTCCTACAAGGAACGAGTCCATGTAATATGAGAAGCTCACACTTCTCTTGTGTCTAGGCATTTTGGGGTAGGAAAAACTATGGTTCATTTGCAGAGGTTTTGTTACTGGCCTCAAATGAAATCAATTGTAACTAAATATGTAAAGGGGTGTGTGATCTGTTATAGTTGTAAGCCCACTAATAGAAAACTAGGGATATACTCACCACTTCCTATTACATCCCATCCATGGTAAAGTATCTCCATGGATTTTGTAGGGGGTTTACCAATGACCAAAGGGGGTCATGACTATTTGTATGTTGTAGTGGATGGGTTCAACAATATGTGTATCTTGATTCCATGTAAAAAAAAGATCCATGTTGATAAAAATGCTAATATATTCTTTCAGTATGTTTGGGTTCACTTTGGGTTACCCACATCGATTATCTTTGATCGCAATACTCGATTCCTTGGGGAATTTTGGACTAGCTTCTGTAGAATGATGGACACCAAATTGAAGAGGAGCAATGCATTCCATCCACAGACCGATGGACAAACAGAGGTGGTAAAGAGAACAATTGTATTTTTTCTTCGAGGCTACTACAACACGCATCCCAAATTATGGGATGAACAGATACCCTATGTACAACATGCTTACAACCGAGCCTTGCATTCCTTCACTGAGAATTCACCTTTTGATACATGTTTTAGGTACCTACCAAAGTTTCTTTTGGACTTGATGTATGGGAGAGATATCTATGTGAATTAATAAATAATAGAGGATAGAGCCCGCAAGTTCATCCAGAGGGTCCATAAAGTGCACCAGGGACTCAGGGAACAATTGGAGAAAATTCTAGAACAATATAAAGCTTGGCATGAAAAGAATAGGGTTGATCATTAGTTCTAGGTTGGATCTCGGGTAAGGCTTCACATAAGCAAGGAGATATTGAAGGGTGAAGGTAAGAAACTCATTCCCATTCGTTATGGAACCTTCACTATCTTGGAGAAAAGTGGTACCAATGCTTTTCGTCTGGATATTCCACCTTATATGAATATTTACTTAGTTGTGAAAGTAGAGAACTTGAAAATTTTTGAGCCTCCCATGGTCATGGGCTTGGCATGTTTATAGGCAGAGTGTGCTTTTCATTCATGGAAAGGACATCAACGATGTTGGTAGGTTTATAGGAAGAGTGTGGATGGAAAGAATAACAATGAATACATAGAAGAGCAAGCTCGAGAAGCTTAGGAGGAATAATGCAGAGTTGCATGCATAGAGAAAGTGTGAACCAAGGCTAAGGGATAATTTTTCCAAATCTCAGGAGACATACTGTTCTGATATGCGTAGAGGATATTCCATACATCAAGGCTCACAAAAGGATCAAAGGTCACAAAACCTTTGACACTTAGAAATTATTCCAATTCAGGAGGATGCGTAAGCTCAGGAGGAGGAGAGATAGTGGTTGTTGGATCACCAATCATGAATATTGAATGGCCGACATATTAGATTCCAGATAGGAGGAGTATGCAGAGGAGGATATTAGACCTCTGTCACCATATCTGAGTGTGATGAGATTTGAACTGTTGGATCCATAGGACATGTGGCTAGAGATTGGCATTTTGCTGACTCACAAACTAGAGAAGTCAAAGTTAAGAGTTGTAGGAACTCACGATATGTGAAGTCATGAAATGATATAGGTCATTAGATCCAAAGGACACGTGGTGAGAGATCAACATTTTATTGAATCGCGAGATGGAGAATTCAAAGGTGAGTTGTCCTCCAAATTTGCAAAATGCGAAGTCCCAATAAGATCCGGACCATTGGATAATAGAGCGACATGGGTCATTGATTTGGAGCAAGTTTCAGAAAATTAGGAGTGGGGAGAAGGAAGGTGAGTAGTCCTCCAACTTCGTGAAATGTGAAGTCTCGATAATATATGGACCGTTGGATCACATAGGGCCATGGGTTGTTGATCTAGAGTATTTTTTGATATCAGGAGTTGGAAGAGTAAGGGTTGGATTATGTTCAAACACCCGACATGTGAAGTCATGATTTGATCACAGTTGTCAATCAAAGGGAGAACGCCAATTGTTGATTTGAGAAGCAAATGTGGTAGACCACGTCAGTAGACTATGTCAGCAAGGACATGTGGTGTAATCAGACAATGACAAGTGTCAAGTTGATTCGACCTTTTAGGTATGTGGAAATCACAAATCTGAGTGACACGTGGTAGCTGCTCGACTCATGACACATCATCGAGTGACGCAAGATTTATGTCACTCTCATATTTTTTCTTCGAGAGTTTTACCACTAGTACTCGCCCAAAGACCCAAAGTCTCGAAGGCTAAAGTCCCGTAGTAGAGGATATTCGTTGGATTAAAGAGGACATGTGTTAGTGGATTGTCAACTCATGGAAAAAGAAAAGGAAGGATGAACAAGAGTTTGAGAATTGAAATATACGAAGTTCGGAGACACGAAGAAGATATTGACCATTGATCAGAGAGGGACACACGTCGTTGGATCATGGAATCTGGGTGAAATTATCCAAGAGAAAACAAGAACTTGATAATTGAAACTTCTAGAGCCCAGATCATGAAATCGATCTCGTCTATTGGTTTGGAGGGAGACGTGTCATATGATCGTTGAGACCAAGGATTGTGCATGGAAAAAAAAATGAAGGTAGAGGCATTGATTGATGAGGACAGATGTCAATAGATATTCCATTCCAGAAGATATCCAGTCAACAACAATAGGGTTTGAGAGTTGAAACTCTTGGAGCCCAGATCATGAGGGAAACCTCAGTCGTTGATCGGGCAAAGAGAGATATGGTCGGTATACTTGAGAGGACATATCTGAACTGTCCATTCAAGAGATCCCTCAATATTGTGAGATCAACGATCATGCTCCATTGCAGGGCCTGAACATGCTTGGGCCTTCATTTTTTGTAAGTGGGCTCCAATCGAAACCATGGTTTTGGAGAAAGGATGTGTGGAGGCTCCTGGTGAATTTTGGGAAGAAAATTAGGTTTCCCACAAACCGCCTATGGATGTGCCTGCAATTGCGTGGTCACATGAATCTCATAGCTCAAGGTCATATCATGAAATGGAGCTAGTGCTCACTAGACAGAAATCAGGAAGTGCCTTTTGAATAAGCATTTGATCACCCTCGATGGTCATGTGAAGGAAAGGGATTAGAAGACAAAGACGACTAACTATAACTAACAAAGAAGATGAATAGTCTCAATTTCTAGAGAAGCTAAGGAATCTTAGCATAACACCCAATGAGGATGAACGCATGGAGCTAACCGCCAGGGATGATGAGGAGTTTTTATGATGATCAGGAGATGACTCGACGTAATAAAAGCATGTATAATAGAGAAGTGAAGTGATCCTATTGTCGAGCTAATGAGGGGCGAGGAAGAGTTGTAGTGAACAAAATGAAGGGGAGAACAATGATGTTGTGAAGAGCCTGTAGAGGTATTATGCATGAAGGATGCAAAAGGTGCACAGAGAGTATAAAAATGCAGAATGGAGAAGAGATAGTGGATGTTGTTGAGATTTATTGATGCAGATAAAATCAGGCTATGTGCAGCAGCTGAAACACACAGAAGAGGAGTAGCGTATAGAATAGTAATGCATATATGAGAGAGGAAGAGGAAGTCGAGCTGCGTGTGCAGAGACAAAGAAGAAGAACATAAATCTCAAAGAAGAATGTGAGTAGGAAGAAATTGGTGCAGGCATAACATAGAAGTGCAGAAAAACAATGATGAGACTGGTAAGCAATTGATAAACACTATATCACTGTAATAAGTTTCAGTAACAAAGATTTTATATTTCAGGGTGGCTGTGATCCGGATTATTTTCGGCACGAAATGGGAGCGGAGATATAATAAAGAAATGCACAAAGATATTGTAGAGATTAAATAATATAACAGAAATGTATCAGAGATGCAACCATAAACACATATATACAGTAATACATGATTTCTATTAATCAAATAAATGTACAGAGACTGTAAAAATACAGAGTGAAAGACTTGCTAGAATGGTGTCATCTTATCTCTGAGAAGAGATGTGACGGCTACTCGCATTCGCAAGAAGATGATTAAAATGAGGCTATGAAAGAATTTTTACAATAAACGGGAATGCCAAAAGTCCTAGACATCCAAAAACCTAACCCTAGGAGATGAAGCGCCAAAAGTCATGTGGGCCCCGTTTGGGTAAGTGAGTACATCAACTTCCTGGGGTCGTAACGTTTGCATACTATCTCTGTTTTAGGCGTGTGATAGATCATTAGAAAGGTATTGTCGAGGAGATTCATTTTGGGGGCTCAATCATGCCTTCAACTATCATTGAGAACCTCTATATTGAAAAAAATTCATTTGGACCCTCAAAATGGCCCTCGAAGTTAAAACCTGCTAAAAATAGTAAATTGCCAAAATGGCCAAAAAACTGTTTTGAGCCATTTGGAAAAGGTGGGTGGCCACCGATATCCACCTAGATCAATCCTCCCTCCTTAGGAAGTAATGGTCTCCATTGCATTGAGTTCCCGGGAGAGAGGGAAAATCATTTGTTGAATCTGCATCTTGGTGAGCTGCTTGTCTTGCTGGAGAAGTCACACTGCTTAGTTTGTGGAAATCTGCCACGAACCTGTGGCTGGAAGGTTTGGACATTTTTAAACAGTCTGGCTATTTTAGATGACTGTGTGCAGAAGGAATATTCATGCTTTGTTGCAACCTTGTCGACCTGCTTCTACTGGATAGAAGGTGCTTTGGCCGAAGTTGTGGTGGCTGCATTATCCTTCTGTTCACCCTTTGAACAAATTGTGGAGAAGATGAATTTTGTAGTATGAGATACTACCTTGCGACACTGTTTAGGTGGGGCAATATTTGGAACTACCTCTGGTATCCTGTAGAGATGACCCCCCAGAGTAATAATGACACTACTGGGTCGAGATTCATAGATAGCATGGAGTTTCCACATATATGGCTGGCCCAAGAGAACATCACAGACATCCAGTGGGGCAACATCACATAATACCTCATCCTTGAAGGTTTGGATGCCGTATGACAATCGACACTACTGGATGACACGAAGATCTCATCCTTGGCGAAGCCACCCAATGCTGTATGGTTGCGGGTGTGGTGTTGTCAACAATCCCAATTGTTTGATGACCTCTGTGGAGATGAGGTTCTTTTCGCTTCCGCTATCAACAATAAAATGCAGCGCAGTCCCCTTCACCCACATCTATGAATGAAAAAGGCACTCTCCCTCTTCTGGATCTGTTGGTTCTTCTGGTTGAATTGCTGCGATCACGACAATAGTAGTGGGGTCTGCGTCGATGATCTGTCTTTTACCAGTATTTTCAGAATCAGATTCTGAATTAGGGTTCGGCTCCTTGTCTTTGATCTCGACCACCAATGACTATTTTGAGCGACATTCGTCGGTGTTGTGCCAGGGGATTTTGTGGAAATCGCACCATTTTCTGGTGTCCTTCTTTGTCCTCTCATGATGCTTCTTTTCTTGTGGCTTGGACTGGTTTTCAGGAGACTGTTTGTTAGGGTTGTCTTTGTCATACTTTGGTTGTTGTGGATTTGCAGACCCAAACTCCTGTTTGTTCTAGTGCTTAAATTTATGCTCGATTTTAACAACATATCGATAGGCAACACTGAGTGATGAGATGTCCAGAAAATCCATTTTAGTTTGGATGTATCTGTGTAGAGCCCCACGATATTTCAGAACCAAATGTCGCTCAAAGTCTTTGATACCAAGCTTGGTGCGCAAGGTATGGAAGCTATTGGTGAACTCTGGAACTGATTGGCCCTTCTCTTGTCATAGTGTGGTCCATCTCATGTACTAGTCCTCATAGTTGCCAACAGGGTAGTATTGTTCCTTTACCGCATCCACAAAAAATTCCCAAGTGGGCTCGGCCCCATATATTCCACAATCCTATGTGGAACTCTGCTCCCAGTAAGTTTCCCACCAATGTTTGACATGGGGGAGAGCCTTAAGGAGTGAGAAGGTGATCTTTTCCTTGTTTGAAAAATTATGAACAAAGAAATAACCTTCTAGCATATTTAACCATTTATCTAGGGCATCTGCATCTATTTGACCTTCAAATACGAGAATATCAAAATTAACCTATACCTTGAAAGGCAAGGTGCCTCCAAAGTGGTCTCTTGATGAAGATGCACCTGATGCTATCGACAGGTGTTGAAGGATGTGGGAAAAATTCTCCATCATTTCGTCCCTGTGTCGTGTGAGAGCTTGCTCAAGCAACAGATTGATAGGATAGTATGCTCCATCGTTTTTCTTTTCTTCTGCCATTGAGGGTTTCTTGGGTGTGCCAGAGTTATTTTCCTTGAGAGAGACAAGCTCGAGACCCAACTTTCTATACTCATACCTCATCGGGGACATGTACTGAAAAAACGATCAAGAGCATCCTACTCTGATACCACTGATCTAGATTATTTTTGGCACGAAATGAGAGCGGAGATATAATAAAGAAATGCACAGAGATATTGCAGGAATTCAATAATATAACAGAAATGTATCAAAGATGCAACCATAAACACAGATATACAGTAATACATGATTTATATTAATAAAAGAAATGTACAGAGACTGTAAAAATACAGAGTGAAAGACTCACTAGAATGGTGGCAGCTTATCTCTGAGAAGAGATGTGACGGCTACTCCCATTCGCAAGAAGATGATTACAATGAGGATTTGAAGGCATTTTTACAATAAACAGGAATTCCAAAAGTGCTATACATCCAAAAACCTAACCCTAGGAGATGAAGCGCCAAAATTCATGTGGGCCCCGTTTGGGTAAGTGAGTACATCAACTTCCCGGGGTCGTAACTTTTGCATACGATCTCTGTTTTAGGCGTGTGATAGCTCATTGGAAAGGTATTGTCGAGGAAATTCATTTTGGGGGACCAATCATGCCTTTGGCTATCATTGAGAACCTAGATCTCAAAAAACATTCATTTGGACCCTCAAAATGACCCCGGAAGTTTAAACCTGCTAAAAATAGTAAATTGCCAAAATGGCTAGAAAATTGTTTTGAGCTATTTGGAAAAGGTGGGTGGCCACCGATATCCACTTGGATCAGGTTGGGAGGTTATAGAGAGTACTTGTGTCCTCAAAGTTTCAAGTAGGTGCTTGAACACATGGAGTTGTAGCTTTCATCCAGTTGCAACTAGAAAAACAAGGGTGGTTGGGTGGTGCAAGGGAGAACTGTTGTTGTTTGTTATATAGTTTGGTGCCTATGTGACTAGAAGTTGGTGCTTCCATCCAGTTGGTAATAGAGCACTTATGGAGTTGGTGCTTCCTTCTAGTGGGTTCTAGAGAAACCAGGAAGTTGGTTCTTCCTTCTAGTAGGTTCTAGAGAAACCAGAGAGTTGGTACTCTCAACAAGTTATAGCTTGCAAAAAAGAGGTGGTATCCTCACAATGAGTTCATTATCATAATAATGATAATGTACAGAAAACAAATATTACTTATCATATCAATAATAATAGGTTTTTACCCTTTATGGGTTTCCTTAGGAAATATTTGTCTCTGTATATTTCATGTGACTGATTGATGTTGAATGCTCTATTTCTTACCTCCCTACATTGTTGTGATTGAAATTGAGTGCTCTGTAAAGAGTTAAAAATAAGAATAATGGTTTAAGCACGGTAACAACTGACTCAATCCCCCTCTTAGTTGTCCAACAATTGGTATCAGATAAAGTTTCATTTATTTAAGGGTAGATCCTAGAGCTTAAACATGACTAGCCATGGAGGAACTTCAACCAATAATGCCCCCCTGTTCAATGGAAACAAATTTGGCTTCTGGAAAGTTAGGATGAGAACCTACATAATGGCCTTAGGTGAAGATGTCTAGGATGTGGTAGAGAATAGTTATTTAAATCTGGTTGTATTAGCTTCCAAGGATGACAAGATAGAATTCAACTTCAACGCTAAGGCTATGAATGTTATTTTGAGTGGGATTCCAGAAGATGAATTTGTAAAATTTATGCACTTAGAAACTGCCAAAGCAATGTGGGACAAACTCATTAGCATCTATGAAGGTAATGAGAAGTTAAAGGATGCCAAGCTTCAAACCTACAGATTACAGTTTGAACAACTAAAGATGAATGAGGATGAGACAATTAATAAATTTTTCTTAAGATTTGAGGAGCTTGTGAATGCCATGAAAGGTCTTGGTGATAACATTGAAGATGTATTACTAGTTCATAATATCTTAAGATCTTTTCCTGATAGATTCAATCCAAAAGTTTCTGCAATAGAAGAACTTAATGATCTTAAGACTCTCTCTATTGATCAACTCCTAGGAACTCTAACTTATTATGAAATGAGGACTAGTAGAGATAAATCTACCACTATAGAAACATCATTTAAAGCATACAAGAATGAGGATTCTTAGGCTGATGAAATTGAAGCAAAATTTGTGAGAAGACTAAAGAAAGGATCACGCAAGTACCAAGGCAAGTTTCCCTTCAAATGTTTTGAATATGGAAAGATAGGTCACTTTTCATCTAACTGTCCACACAAGAAGAAGGACCAAAACTATGAAGGAGAAGAGAAGTACAAAACCGAGATTTGGTAAAAAGAAAAGTTTATGTGTAAACAATGATGACTCTTGAGAAGACACAGATTGTGACTCTTCCCATGAAGATAAGGTAAATGAATTGATGCTTATGGACAAAGAGGATTATGATAATAAAATCACAGGAAGTGATGCTAATGATGAAGAAGTTGTGGTTGACTTGGAAGGAGAGTTGATCAGGGCTTTGGAAGAGATTGACAAACTTAGACTTAAGAAGAGAAAGAAAAAAATATTGTTGATACAGTTCAAGAAAGGTAGTAAAAACCCTGATGCAGACTTTGCCCTGCTAAAAGTGGAATTAGAAGAGGAAAAGAAAATCGAAGAAATTATGAAACAATAGTTATCATAAAAGAAGGAAAGATGTAAAGTTATGGAAGAAGAAGTAGTGAAAAATAGGCAAGAGTTGGAGAAGTTTCAGGCCTTGTATCATCAAAAGTTGTCAAGTATCAAAGCCTCAGAAGTATTAGCCACCATTCTGAATCAGAAAAGGAATCCAAAGTTGAAAACTAGTTTGGGTTATGAAGAGGGATCAAGTAGTGGTCATCCAAGCAACAAATAACCCATCAATTTTGTCAAATATACAACCAATGACAACAACAAACATGTAGAAACAAAAGAAGATAATCAATCGCATATGAGGAATAAAGAAAAATGTGCTAGAAATGAATCTGTAGAACAAAGAATTAATACACCCTCTCATAGAAGAAATTGACCTGGTCAAAGAAGACAACCATTTTCCAGGTACAAAGATTTTTTCTATGGATATTGTTTCTACTATTATAAATTTGGCCACAAATGTGTAAATTGTTCCTTAATATTTAGACATGAGAAATCAAGACACCCAAGGAATAAATATCTACCACAATAAAGAATGAGACAACCAAGTAACAAACAAGCACAGATTGCAAATTGTCAAATTAAGTTTCGAGACATGCAACTGAGGAGGTCAAGAAACAATAAACAGTCAATGAGTAGACAATGCTTCAAAAATAACTTTGACCTATTGAACAATGAGCTTGAATGTTAAACTTTCATAACTTCGGCCACAAAGTTGCAAACTACCATCTGAATAATTACAAAGCAGATCCAAGGATAAAGCTCTTAGTTATAAAGGCCAGCACATGGAAAAAGAAAGATAGTGAAAAATGTGGTCTAATACTTTCAACTCAAAAACAAAAGGACTCCTAGAAAATAGACAATGAATGTTCCAAGCACATGACTGGAGACAAGGATAAGCTTCTGTTGATACTGAGAGGGGGGTGAATCAATATCAAGTACAATTTAAAACCCTTTTCAACTTATACTTAAACCATTCAATTATATCCAATGAGAAATGAACAATAGTATAAGAGTTACACCAATACACCACAATACACCATGCACAATATATGAGAAATAATTAATAGTTATTGTTCAAGGGAAGTAATGACGTCCAAAGGTAGCTATAGCTTCCAAATGTAAAGGGAGGGATAAAACTCCAAGCTAAAGATACAATCTTCCAATATCAAGAGAGATTTGAACTCTCCATCCTTTCCCCATCCTTTCACCCAAGAATATATGAGAGATAATAAAACTTTACATTAAATCATCACCATCAACCAATCATCACATAGAACCTGATAATGCTTCCTGAGACTTCCTCAATTTCTGAAAATTTTCAATTCTTGGAGTAATCTGATCCTGTAGATAATATTACTCAATGTATTCTTTGAAACTACTCCAATTTTCACTCCTTGAACCCTCCCCAAAAAGAGGTTATAGAAAGAATGGTAGACTTTATTCAATTCAGGTATATTTAGAAGACCCAACTTGTACAACATTCCTCGCGTTCAATATTTAACATCCAATTCTGCAACCTATACAAAAGAAACTAAAATTTGTACTATTTCCAATGTAAGTGATCCCACTTCATTTGGATTCTGTATGAATAAGTTATGACTGTTTTACCCGGAACACTTGTTTATTGACGAGCTTTAGGACTGGTCACAAACCCTATATTCCACAGAGTGTATCTCCATAATTATAGTGAAAAAAGAGATGAACTTTTTACCAAAGGTACCCTAATATGTCTTCTCAACACCATAGCGATTTCACCATTTGATTCGTTCTAGAAAAAGAGTTATAGTAAAAATGGTAATATGACCTGAAAATAACATACCTTAGAACACATCACCAAAAGACTTCATCTTTGCTTGAAATCCGGAATTCTTTTACTTCTTATTTTATCGGAAATTCGACTTGTCTGAAAATGAATGTATAATAATGTTTATTTATGTCACTTCATTTTAAAATTAGGTCCGACCTCACACATTCTTATTTTGTAATTCTTTCTTTTAATTATCTTCAGGGCCTAATGTACTTCCTTCTTCGATTCACTTTGTCACCTTCAAAAATTCATTTCTCCTCAACCATGAGGATCCACGTGACGTGCCACATACCACCAGAAACAACATTATGTATACTATCCATCCATGGGTGTTTTATCTACATGTGCATTTTCCTTTATGTCCAAATACCTTCATCAATCTTGCGGTCCAAAACCCGTGACTAGGGTTGACATCAATGACAACAACCAATCTCCCAACAATATCCCCCTTTGTCGTTGATGGAAACAATCATTCTCCCCCTATCATCATGATCCCAATTTCTCTCCCCCTTTGACATCAATGGAAAAGTTTAGGGATGATCCCCCTGAGTTTAATGGAAAAATCTAAATCTCTTATCTGGGGTTGCTCCCCCTGAACATGTGGCACTCAATAATACTTCATCCTTATTTTTGGTCTTTGGGACTTTTTCTTCCTTAGAATCCTTTTGTGTGGCTTCTATCTTCTCTCTCTTCTTCATGTCTAGTATTTATATGTTGTTCGGTCTTCTTGTTGCAGTTGCAACCAATCTTCTTGAGTTATTTTCTCTAATTTTACATTTTCGGGAGTCAAATGTAAGAGTGTATCCTTGATCACACATTTTACTAACACTGAGTAGATTATG